>JANHFL010004247.1:34334-48330 GCA_032468155.1 Oxyrhabdium leporinum
AGGAGGCTGGCTAAACCACGCCCACCATGGCCACGCCCACCCAGCAACCGGGCAGCGAACCCATTGTTGAGGTTTTTAAAGCCCACTCCTGGTTAGAAAATAGGGATGATTCTCATCAGCATGCCTTCAAGCATCTCAGTCTAAAGCTGTGGATGAATTTCTCCAAGGGTTTTGTGTTAATATTATGCAGCCTAGAGGGCAAGATGAGAACTCCATAGGACTCCATAGTTGCCTAAATGTCAAACAGTAGCACCTAATATCACCACCTGGCATAACCTGATCTAAGACTGCTACCATTGGGGACCAAGCCCATTCCTCCATCAGACAGACAAGAAGGATTCAATGGTAGATGGCTTTTGAAAGCTGTTGATAGATTCCCAAAGAATTAGCAAGATTGCGGAGCCCATCTTGCTCCTGATATAGGCTATCCATAATTGACCTAAGCAGTCACAAAATTCAATCACTTCTAGGAAAATATCAATCAAGTGTATCCTCAGTCAAAATTGTCTTTGATTTTTTTTAAAAAAACAACAATTAGCCTTTTGCAAACCTTTTCTCCAAACTCCAAAATAATTGAGACATCATCCTATTTGCCAAATAGACAAGAAAAAAAGGTGTTTTTGTCTGCCCAGGTTAACATTAATTTGCCAGTTGCTAAACTCCCAACTGGACAGAAATGAGGGCAGTTTATCCTGATGTTTTCCACAATCCTCTTTTCATGGTCTCTTTTTTTGTTCAGTCCATCTTGGTTTATATTCCAACATTTCCTTCACCTGCATTGCAAAAATAATCCCTCGTGACTGTTCAAGCTGATCACAGAAAAGCAGACATTGATCAAACATCACTGTGTTGGATAGTCCTTGCATATTTCTCTTAGCTAGTAAAGTCATCATTGCCCAAATATATTGTGGTCAAGCCTCTTTAACACCACTGTTGCTAGGAAGGATATATTAACTGCAGTTAAATGTGTCCAAACAGTTGTGGAACAGGAATGGGAAATTGTACCCAAACACAGGCTTTTGTAAAAGCATTTGCATGAAAACACAGGCATTTGTGATCTACTTGCAAGCTTTATATAAAGAATACTTTTCAAGAGCCTGGTTTAATTCCTTGAAGCTTGCCTATATTAGCTAAAGCTTTCATGCTGAAACTTGTCCGACCCTTTCCTGTATCCTTTGCAGAGGAACAAAGCCTAGCATTTGGCAGTATTATTGCTTCGTTGCAGCTGGGTGAATTTTATCTAGCGTTTCTAGCAATAGCTTGTTGGACATCCATTTCTTTCAGCCAAGTAATAAAAGCTGCAGGAGCTCCATGTAGCAGCTGTAAAAGGCTTGGGTCACAGATCTCAACCTTGATAAATTGAGGGAAAGATGATGGCTTCTGTCCCTTCAGTGCTTCTAGTCATTTTGTTGTAGGCTCAGTTGCTCCCCTCTTCCTTTTATCCAACTAAAGAAGCTGGCAGAAACTGGTCTCTCCTGATGAGGACAAAATTGGAGACCAGTTTCTGCTAGCTTCTTTGGTTGGATATTTATTATTTTATTTTATTTGATTTTATTTGATTTATATACCGCCCCATTCCAAGGACTCGGGGCGGTTTACATATAAAAATCTTTAAAACCCCGTTTTTAAAATTAGCCCATAAAAATTTAAAACCCAGTTAAAAACCCCTCAGTCAGGAAAGGCTTGTCGGAAGAGTAAGGAGGGGGGAAGCAACTGATCCTACAACAAAATGACAGTTCTAGGGCAACTTGCCACAACTCATCATGGCCAATTCATCACGGCCAACTCACTGTAGCCAACTTGCCATGGTCAACTCACCATGGCCAACTAGCCACAGGACAACTCACCATGGGACAATTTGCCATGGAACAAGAGTTACACTAATATCAAAGCAATCGTGGAATATAATCATTAAAGAAAGGGTGCCATAGAAGGAGTAAAATGAAATGTGAATGACAAAAATTAGAATAATTTTTAATTATTTTAAATAATTGAATTGTTGAATTGTTCCATGGTGAGTTGTCCTATGGTGAATTGGATGTGGTGAGTTAGCCATGGCAAATTGGCCGTGGTGAATTGGCCAAGGTGAGTTGGCCGTGATGAGTTGTCCCAGTCCATTACCTCACTTCCACAGATATTCTAAGTGGGAGCAGTTTTGAATCACAAAAGAAGTAAATATGCATATTTGTTAACCTATGAAGATTTTATGCAAATCCTCCTTTGATATTAACAAGCTGATTAAGGGTTTGGAAGGAAAAAATAGTGAAATGGTTGGAAACATTGGGTATAATTGCCCTGGAAAACAAAAGTCTGCAGAGATACATGGTAGCTGCTTTCAAGTATCTGAAAGGCTGTTAGAAACAGATTGGGAAGAATTGTTCAGAATTGTTCTAGAAAATAGGAAAAGACACCATGGCTTTAAATGACAAGGAAGTAGGTTTTGAAGGACATCAGAACATTTTTTTATCCTAAGTGCTGTTCAACAATGGAACAGATTGCCACAATCTGTGGTCGATTCTGCACTGAAGATGTTTAAACCATTTGGTGGAAAACTGTTGGGGATGCTACAGTAATGAATTTCTGCACTGGAGTTCAAGTTGGACTGGGTTATCTCTAAGATCTATTCCAGGTCTCACATTCTGTAATTATATTATTCCTGCAGGATTCATCTGATAGCCTGGATTTCAAACACAGGTAATCCTTGACTTCATTTAGCAGTTCATTTAATGACCGTTCAAAGTTACAAGGGCACTGAAAAAAGTGACTTATGACTATTTTTCACAGTTATGACATGTGATCAAAATTCAGATGCTTGGCAAGTGGTTCATACTTTGTTATGACCATCGCAGTGTCCCAGGGTCATGTGATTCCTTTTTGCAACTTTCTGACAAGCAAAGTCAATGGGGAAGCCAGATTCACTTAATAATCAGGTTACTAACTTATCAGCTGCAGTAGTTCACTAAATAATTGTTGCAAGAAATGTTGTAAAATAGGACAAATCTCACTTAATAAATGTCTCATTTAACAACAGAGATTTTGGGCTAAATTGTGGTTGTAAGTTGAAGGCTACCTGTAGTAATTATAGCAGTAGCATGGCAGTCTTGGGGAAACACATAATTTCTCTTGAGCAATTGTTGATTAGATACTTTAAAAAAAACTTAGAATGCTATGGATGTGGTCGAAAGTGTTTAATCCTTTGGTACATAAACAATTTGCACTCCAACATTAATGTGTTAGAAATGCAGCAAGAAACTTCCTGGATAAAAACTATGTATAAACATGTTGCATATATTCATATTTTTGTCAAGTTCAGGATCTAATAATTCATTCCTTGTTTTGTGAATAATAATAGATTCTTTGAGATTATGAATGTCATGTGAAGAAAGGAGATTGTAAATCAAAAAACTGTCTATATACAGTGGTACCTAGATACTCATCATTAATTGGTTTCAGGAAGTGGGATGAGTACCAAAAATGAGTACCAAATAATTTTTTTCCATAAAGAATAATGTAGTGAGTCACAAGTTAGCCGAAACTGACAAGTTCTAGCTTGTGCATTGAGTACCAAATAAATGATGACTACCAGGACAAAATTTAGACATCGAAATGTGTTAACTATCAAATTCGATGAGTTTCAAAGCAGTTGAATACCAAGGTACCACTATATATATAAGTATTGTGCCTATGTGTGTTTATGTATGCGTGTGTAGAATGAAATCCAATTTGGTATGGAGTACATTCTGACCAATAGGTAGTCCCCACTGCTTAAAACAAAACAGAAACAAAACCCAAATGCTTTTATTTTATTAGGTACTATGTTGTAAATATTTAAATGGGGGAGAAGAGAAAATAATGGTAGAAAAGGCAGGGAAAGTCACAAAGTATCACTTTCTTCTCCACAGGGATAACTTTTCCATGTGTCAGTCATATATTTTCTTTTATAGGAAAATTGTTCTAACGTTCCAGCATTGCCCTCCTCAACAGGTTTTCTATACCAAGAGAATGGTAAAACATTTGGATAAAAAAGCAATGTCTCTGTCAAGTTAGGTTTGACTGCTAGTAGCTATGTGGACACTTCCTGTCAGCCTTACCAGGTACAGAAGGCAGGAAATGCAACCAGATAAGCTAATTCTATTTTATTGTAAGTCTACATTAATTGCATCTTGCAAGTCTGAAAGGGCAATTCTCCCACCGTCTCCTTTACAGCCTGAAAGACTAGAGGGACCCTTCTGAACTTCTTCCCCCACCAACTATCCAGTTGAGGGCTATGCTGTCTCTTATCTCACCATAGGCAGTATCCATGTCTCCCAAGGACTTTCCCACATACCATTACTCTTTCTTATTATTTTCTTGGCAGCATTTTTGGAAGCAGCTTTCCAGTTCCAACCCTGCTTAGTTTTTTAAAGAGTCCCAGGGTTAGCTGAGAGGATTACAAATGGTAGCAAATATAATCTGGGCCCACACAAAATTGCTTTGTAGGCCACATTTGAAAACGTCTGTCATCATCCAGTGATTATTTCAGGGTTATTCTGTATAAAGCTATCTTCCCATTCCTCGGTCACTGACCTCTTATCATCCAATCTTATGCACTTTGTAACTGTGAAAACGTCTGGTTTTTCCCTGTTCTATAAAGGGAAGCTGTCACTCTTTGAAAGAAGAACATGCTAGACCAGGGGTGTCAAACTGGCGGCCCGCGAGCCAGATGCGTCACATGCAGGCACGCCCACCCCAGTTCCACAAATGGGAAAAACATTGAGAAATGTCACGTGACAGCAAGGTGAGGCGGCGAGTTTGACACCCGTGTGCTAGACTGTGGCTTTGATGCCTGGGGAACTCAATCATCTTGGAGGATTTGTAACCTGGCCATGATTGGTGGGAGCAAACTTGCTTAGCCTTGATCCAATCCCCCAAAGTAGCATATGACAAAATGCTCTGCCTTTACACTGTATTGTTAATAGTGGCTGAACTTTGAATAGAAAAGCAGCACAAGCATTTTTATTAGTAGTATAACAGCCCACATCTGCTTACTTCTACATTCTGATATTGCTATCATAGTTGCAGGAATTTACTTGGCTCTCCAGAACAGGCTGCATTGGTGCAACCTAATCACCTCCCCTCGAAGTGTTAAAGTGACTGCATCTCGGAAAGTTTTCTTTGACTGCTGCAAACATTGCCTCTGATTGTCTCCACATGAATATGCATGTGTACAGGCAACACTTCTGTCTGCAAAGGGTCATGAGCACACAGGCAGGTAACTGGAAGACATGTTAATGCAATTGAGCCAAAATTGTTGAAGGACATGGTTGTTTTAATGTTTCAAGAAGGGATTCTTGGCTCGTATAATGCTTTGCAAGGAGTTCCTTTCAGAGTTTTTCCATAGCTGTTATTAAAAGCTGTACGTTAGAACTGTGCATTATACATTGATAGCTATGGATTGAAACAGAAGGACAGTACTGGAAACATGGCTACATCAAAATAGAATTTCATTAGCCAAAACCATGGATATGTCTGCTTCATTGAATAAAGAAATTCTTTCTTCAAGAATATCGGTGGCCACCTGAAATATTGCTGTTCACCACAATTTACCACATTTAGAAATCTAGACTGTTTTAAATTTGTGAAATAAAGTTGCTAAGGAGCGTCTTTGATTGTTATTCCTACCTCCCACCAATCTGGGAGAGTCTTGGACTTCCAATTTCCAAAATCCCTCATCAGTATCAGAATGGGAAAGATTACTTTAAATATCACACCATTCTGTAGACTTTCACATTAAGATAACAAATAAAGTGAATGCTACATAAGTGGCCTTTAGAATCCAGATATGGTGTTGTAGCCTAATATGTCTTGGAAAAAAACCCCTCACATTCCATATAAATGCATAAAGCCATATAAACAGTTACTTGGGTCACACTTATCTAGATTACTGCACTTCTGTCCAGGGAGCTTCCTCCAACCCAAAGACCCATAGGGAAGCATAGCCTGTTCAGAATGTAGCAATGTAAGTAGCATCTTAGTATGCCTAATGCTACACCTCTACTTTGCAAGCTGCATTGGTTCACTGGTTACCAATTCCTTCCCAATGTGCAGTCAACTAGCTGTTTGTCATTTATAAAGCCATTCGTAGCTTGTGGCCTGGAACATTATGGAACCCATTTACCTCCAACTGTTCTACATGTACTATAAGAACTGGCAGAATTGGCATGCAGGGTTCCAGAGGTCAGCCTTCTCTGTCACCATAGTTCATTTGGCTCCAACATACTTTGTCAGGAAAATGGACCATCAGGACTGTTTGCTCTTTCCCACAGACATTTTGTGAATCCACATGAATGTCTGTTATTTTAATTCTTGTATTCCCCCTGGGCTGCTACTCTTGTATTGGTTCCTGTACACTTCAATTTTTATGATGTTTTGAAGTATGGTATACACTGCTTTTGGTCAGTACCAAATAATACTATAATATAGGCCCAATTAATAAGATGCAGGTGCATCTTCAGCAACAAATGCAGGCTTCAAAATGTGGGTCACATGTTAGAAAGGAGCAGGGCATTGATTGCCTTGTTGCATCTGTCAGTTTGAAGCCAGTTACTGTCGTAGCAAATGGCTCAGTTAGGTGGTCTTATACATTTAATTATTTGTATTTCTATATGGAATATTACAGTTGTGTGACTTTTTCACAAAAGTCTGTTGGTATGGGGATCCCTGTGTACTGGATTGGCAGGAAGTACAAATTAACCATATTGCGTGTAGAATACCAGCAATCATATCTTAGCACCAGCACTTTGTTGTATTTGTTAGCGTGGGTGGTAGTCATTACCAAACACCAATAGTATCATAGAATGGACTTTTGTTAGTAAGTTAATGATTGCCTGGGGACAATAAAGATAGTAGAGGATGGAAAGGTGTGTATTCAAAGGCATATGTTAATTAATCCATTTCTGGGCAAAGACTAAAATAACCTCACTAAATTCAGAAGAAAGATAAATATTTGAAATTGTATCCTTTCGTGCTTTCTGAGATATGCAGAGACATATCTCAGAAATATTCCTTACATTTCCATACCATTCTCCAAGGTGGCATTTCAAACGCATATGAAAAGTAACAACTCCCTGCTGTACAAATAGGGAAGGTGAACCTACCTCAGCTTGTTCACTTGTGGTTTTTTCCCCCCCTTGCTTTGCTTGAATATTATTTAAATGACCCTCCCTGAAACATTGGTACCAAAAACTGTTTTCCTGAAAAGAAAAAAAAAGGACCAGAGGCTTATACATGACCTTCGAAGGCTAAGAATTTATATTTCCCTCCATCCAAGAAAACAAACATCAAGTATGTACAACTGTTTATATCTTTGAAAGCAATGTGTTCTAGTCTTGTCCATGAAAGGGTCTACAGGTTGTCCTCCACTTACAACCACTCATTTAAAGACTGTTGAAAGTTACAATGGCACTGAAAAAAGTGACTTATGGCCATTTTATACATTTATAATTGTTACAGCATCCCTGTGGTCATTCGGATGCTTGGCAACTGGCATGTATTTATGATAGTTGCAATGTCCCAGCCTGGGTCATGTGATCACCTTTTGCATCCTTCTGACAAGCAAAGTCAATGGGGAAACCAGATTCACTGAACAACCGAGTTAGTAACTTAACAACTGAGGAAAGAAAGGTTGTAAAATGGGGGAAATGTCACTGAGCCAACTGTTTTGTTTAAGATAGGAAATTTAGGCTTTGATCAAAAGATAGACTTATTTTGGAGACTGAATCTCTTATATTTAATTAAACAATAATTGATAAGAGATGGCATAAGAAGCAAACATGGATATTCGATCCTGGATAAATCATTTATAACCTTTGGGATGATCTGGGATAGATAAGATACAGTGATAAACCTTTTACAAGTGGATTACAATAACAGTTTGTTAAGCAAATTTTGTTTTGCTTTCATATTATTATTCTTCCTGTTAACTACTTTGTCACTAATATAACATATAAACGACAGGTTGATAATTTGCAAATAGATTTAGTAGTTTAAAGAGAGCCTGTTCGCAGGGGGTGGGAATTATTGTTGTAGTAACGTATTAATTGGTATTCACCTGGAGATAATATGTGTACATATTATGGGGGGTTTTTTTGATACACCTTTTTTATGTTTTGATTTTGTGTGTGTTTTTGTCCCTTTGTTGTCTTTTCGGGTTTTTTTATATTTTGTTTTTTAACCTTGTTTTAAACAATATTTATTTGTGTGTGTGTGTGATTTTACAAAGATTATTAAAAACTACAGAAGCATAGAAGAAATAGAGATTATAGATGAGCAAAAGAAAAAGTGAAGAATAACAAGAAGCAAGAAAAAGAAAAATATCTAAAGAAGCAACTTCCTATTTTCTTTGCAGCAGTTACAAACACATCAATGGACATATTCACCTCCCATATTGCATACCATAGTTCCCTTGTTCCCTTTTTAATTGAAGGATTAAGTGGGGGGGGGGGAGGAGGATAAACAGCATTTTTTAAAGGATTTGCTGTTATTCAGCTTGTTATAAAAAGTGCAGTGGTTATTATTAAAAAACAACGACAGGAGAAAGAATGCTGATGCTCCATATTAGCTAGACTATCGGTACCTCCAACCTCACTTCCCATTGGCTGGAAGAAAAGCAGAGAGAAAGAAGACGATACAGGTTCTAGGAAATACTGCTGAATACATTGTCCAAATGCAAAGAAAGACATGGATGACTGTAGCACTCCCAATAGATTCTGGAGTATTTTTAGTCTGAGCTGCTCAGCGCATATTGCAACTGCGAAAATAATATCAGCTCGTCTGACTCAGGATTTGACTTGGCAGCATGCCTCTTTGAAGGCAAGTCATGTGATTTGAAGGAATAGCTGAGCTGCAGCAGCATTGCTGGGTGTGATTGGTTTCTCTTGAAAGAAAGGAAGTAAAAAAATGCAGACATAAAAAAACAACAACAGTATTCAAAGGATGGCAGATAAGCGTGCAACTATGTTATTGTCTTGATTCAAAGCACCTGTGATTAGCTAACCAATTCCTTGAGTTTCCTGGGGAAAAAAAAGTACCTGGGTGGGGTAAAAAAGATCAGAAACCACAACGAGGTGATGGTTTTGACTTGGAGTAAGTGTGGGAGGTTACAGCTGAAAACATGTAGACAAATAAAGAATAGAAGCAAGATCTAATATTTGCTCACGCACAGAGGCACTGCCCAGACCTGAAATGGTAACAGATTCAAGGCAGAAGAGGAAACAACTGAGGTTGTTTGCCATGTGACCTGACAAGAATTAAAACACAGCCCCTGGACAGCCGAAAGAAAGTTAAGCGAGTGCTTCCCTGACATTTTGGGAACCTGTTTTACATAAAATCCTGTGTGTTGCTCAGGTGATTCTAGGCAGAGGGTTCCCAGTTTCATCAGGGAAAAAGATTTGGAAAGCTTTTCCTACTGAATGGACATTTTCTTGATGGGGTTCCCACTGGAAGAGAGCAAAACCTGGATTCCTCATAAGGGAAGGGAAGATCCTCATGTGGCCTCCCTTACCTTGCACAAATGTAGCTGAAGCAGCCGACGTGCCCATTTGTGATTTTGATCTGCTTGAAAAAGATCACTTTTGCTTGATCTGCTTGAAAAAGATCACTTTTTCAAAAAATATGAAATTTGAACAATTTTATTTCTTTGACGATTCCTCAGTTATGAAAGATCCAAATGTAAATTCTACGCTAGGCAGAGCTGTACGTTTGCGTTTTTCCTTTGGAAGTCAAGCCTGTGTTTTTAACCATGATTTTTTTTTAAAAAAAGAGGAACAGTGTTGAGAGGGCTTCCCACTAAGAAAAAAGACCTACCATCATGACTCTGAGTAATCACTCTTTCTCTTTTAATAAAACAGATAAAACACAGGACAGGAATGAAAAACACAGTGTTGAAAGATAAACAAAAAGCTGAAAACAGGAAAAGGAAAAACAGGAAACCCATTTGGAAGCATTTAAAAAAGCTTTGAATTCAATATCTTGAATATCTTCAATATTTCTACCAAAAATGACATTTGTGTACAATAAGGGAAATTAAAATAGCTAAGGAATGGTGATTTAATGTGAGAAAGTGTCTCCTAAATGATAGGATCCTTTAAAAACATTTGCATGCATTAAATTTTTTAGGCCAAAGTACACTGGGCCTATCTTAGATGATCTCAAAAATTTAAAAACAAAACCAAACCAATCCTAAGCAGGCCTTAGTTAGTTAGTATTTGGAAAGAGGATTACTTGGAAAGTCCCAGGTTGTAGGAAGTTGAATTAAAAAAAACACACCTTAGACAGGTAATAATGGCAATCTGCTTTTATACAATTGTCAAGTAGATAATGATTTGTCCATATAATCAGTTGGGGATCAAGGAAGCTATGCAAAGTACTGTGTACTCTGGATAATACGGTATCAAGGCATCTATTCTGTATCCATGGCAGTTGGGGTGGTGGTTTTTGTACTACAAAATGTGGTACAAAGTCAGTGCACAGGATGTGACCAAAGTCAGTGCACTGGAAAGTATCATGTTTCATGCTGACTGTGGTGTCAAAGGAAAAATAATAATTACAGCAGAACTCTATCCTTCCATATCATTCACTTGGTTGCAGCATCCCTGTAAGGGGATCACCTTGGAAATGAGCCAGGTTAATTTTCAACCTGGGAATAATATCTGACAAGGCTGTTTTGTGGACTTTATCCTGCTAATATTTGAACAAACAGCTGTAGACATGTCATTTGGTTCTACTGGACAACAGATTTTTTTTTTCAAAAGTTTTGCTTCCTGAAAAACGTCTGGTGTTTATGGCAGATCTCTTCAAACTGAACACAAATATAATTTCAGAATGACTGTATCACATAGGAATCTTATGAAATATGAAATTAACATTTAAAGTTTACGTTTAGTCACATAACATTTCCAATATGCTGTATGAGTTGCTGATTTCGGTTTATACGGCATTGATGTATTCCAGTTGGCCTGATATTGTTTTTTCATTGTGGCAATTTCCTGGTAAAACCATTCACCATGTTTATCACTCACTGCACCTAGATTTTGGGGGGAAAGGCCAAATGTGAATGCAAAAAATGAATCTTCAGTGACATGTTGCAATTCATGGTCTTTCATGCTGTAAGAAGTTTATCAACCAGCTGAATGTAGTTTGGCACTCTGTAGTCAACAAGAAAATTCTCAATAACATCCTCGAATGCTTTCCAGGTGATTTTCTCTGGCTCCACTAGTGGATCTTTGAACCACTTGTCATTGATGGCATACGTGATCTGCAGACCAACAAAAATGCCTTCCTTAATCTTGGCATCAGTTATTCTTGGAAGCATCTATTTCAAATGACAAAAACTTCACCTTCCTTGTTCATTGCTTTTACAAATTTTTTCATCAGTCCAAGTATTATGTGAAGCGGAGGGAAAAAAAACCTTTGTTGAGTGAACAAGTAGTTCATGTGCCACATTTTTCTATCCTGGAACCAAACTATTTCAGAATAGCCATTTCTTTTTAATGTAATGTGACTCTCTTGCATGGTTGCACCATTCACATATGTAACAACAGTACTTGGTGTATCTGAGCTATATTCTGATCAGCAGAAGCTCTACTTTTAAACCTCCACAAGTACTCTAGTTGTACTTTTGTACTTTGGGTTCCAGATGTGCTTCAACAACAGTTTCATGTTTTTGTATGTTTCTTTCATGTGTGCAACACAATCAACAGGTACCAAAAAGTATACATTGCTACTGTATAACAAGACAGTTTTGAGGTTTAACACTGATGAATCAATGAAGAGATGCCATTCTCACGGATATTAGTAATTAGTGAACTTAAAATGAGTCGGCTTAGACAATTAGTGAAATTATTAGCTTAATTGGTAAACTTAAAATATATATAAGAAGAAATCGCAAAAACAGATTTGTGTAAAACAGTATGTGATAGGTTAAATTACAGATTATTTTCATGATTAACAGCCAAACATCTATAAAATATATCCAAAAGTGTTCAGGAAGCAAAATCTTTCCAGATTATTTAGTGGCCCTTGCGTTCCATTTAGGAAGCTGCTAGTAATGACCCTGGGCACTTCCCGATTGCCATGGTACGGTGTTTAACCATCCATTCTTGAAATCAGGACAAATATGAAGTGGACTGTCCCCATTGCTGTTGACTATTTTGTTCTGTTGCCTCTCTTTCTACTCAGGGTGATCCCCTAACTTCCCTCCAAGGTTAGGGTGACAAGACCAAGTGTTTTTGTACACCCCATGGCTTCTTCTACGCAGTTTTAGAGTAAAGGAGAAAAGACTATTTAATACTAGTACAGCTTACAAAGAGTTAAAATCATTTCTTTCATGGGCTGGCCCTGAGCGGGGGGATCAACAAAGAAAATAAAAATTGCAAAGATTATTGCACTGCTCCCAGGAATCTTAGAGGGATTCTTAAATAGGAAAATAATGAATCAAAATATTAGACAGTGGTACCTTGGTACTCAATTGCTTTGAACTCATCAAATTTGGTACTCAATGCGTTTTGATGTGAAAAGTTTGTCCCGGTACTCATAGTTTGTTTGGTACTCAACACACAAGCTAGAACTTGTCAGTGCCAGCTACCTGGTGACTCACTACATTATTTCTTATAGGAAAAATTTGTTTGGTACTCATTGTGCCTCCTAAAGCCAGTTAACAATGAGTACTGCGGTACCAGTGCAAATAAAATCAAATTCTACCAAGGAAGCAAATCCTAAAAGGGTGATGCCAGAAATGAATTATTATTTCTTCCCAAAGACTTTGAGGAAGGATCCCATGTCCTCCAGTTGTTGCTGAACAACAGCAATTCCACAGTCATCCAGATGGGATGGTCATGGCTGAGGGATGCTGGAAATTATATCACCAATGTTTCATGTGTTGGTTGGGGAAAGTTTTGGTTGATTTGAAGAGCAAACTGGGTATCTTCAGCACCAATCATTCATATTAAAAGAAGGTCCAAATATTTAATCTCTGGCCATTCAGAGATGGCTCTGTCTTCTTTAGGAGCCACAAATAAGGTGCTGGAAGGCAGAGGTGGATCACAGGCTTTGAATTGCCTATCCCAATTCTAAGCAATCCCAGGGGGTGGTCTTATAAAGCACTTGGAAGGATGAGAATCAACCTTTTTCATCTCTTCAAGAAATTAGACAACATAAGTCCTTTGAAAGTGTACAGAACACATGATTTCTCCGCAAAGAGAAATAGTCTGCCTTGTTTGTCAATTAGAAGTATACTGTTCAACAAAATGTTTAATGTAGAGACTTTTCCTATCTGTCTGTCTCTTGGATTGGGTTGGGGTTTTGCTTTGTTTTGGGGGTTTTTTGTTTTGGCTTTCAAATCTCAAATTTCAACCAACTCAAAGCCAGAAGCATGAAAATAGGGCAACTGCAGATAACAGAATGATAGAAGATGAAGCATAGAGACACAGAGCCTAATTGAAAGGGGAGAGCAAGGGCAGAAGCTTCAAATCAAGTAAAAGCATTTATTATACCCACAAGGCAAAAAAGCATGGATAAAACGTACAAAGTGAATATGTGTGTTTGTGTGTATCTATATCCATGTGTGTGTGTATCTCTCTCTATATATCTGTCTGTCTTTCTGTCTGTCTGTCCGCCTATTCATTTATCTGTCCATCTATCCATCCATCTTTCTTCCATTCAATCATGTCTGATTCATGGAGAGTGTCTTGACAAGTCCCTGCAGTTTTCTTGGCAAGATTTTTTCCAGAAATGATTTGCCTCCTTTCTAGGACTGAGAGAGAGTGACTGGCCCAAGGTCAGCCAGAGAGCTATGTGTCTAAAGTGTGATTAAAATTTACAATCTCCCAATTTTGAGCCTGATATCTTACCTTCTGTAAAAAACAGGCAGATTAAATAGATGATAGATAGGAGAGAGAGAGAGAGAGAGAGAGAGAGAGAGAGAGAGAGAGAGAGAGAGAGAGAGAGAGAGAGAGAGAGA
>JANHFL010004247.1:66138-83917 GCA_032468155.1 Oxyrhabdium leporinum
AGTGCTATTTTATTGTGCTATTTTATTGTGAGTTGGACTAGGGAGAAATTTCCTAAGGGTGAGACCAATCAAGTTGGTCACGCCCACCAAGTCACATGACCACCAAGCCGTGCCCACCAAGTCACAACCACAGAACCGGTAGTAAAAAAAATTAGATTCCACCACTGCTCTGCACGTCGCGGTTTCAGGCAGCAGGGATCGCATCAAAAATGCAACACATTTGATGTATAAGATGCACCCAAATTTTTACCCTCTTTTAAGAGGCAAAAAAGTGTGTCTTATACTCCAAAAAATCCGGTATGTGATTTAATTTTTGAGTAACTAAACCGTAATAAACCTTTTTTGAGATTTCTTTAGTTGAAAATGAATTTATTTGTATACACCATTCTTCAGAAGTTCAAAAGGAATGGGTAAATAATGTACCCTATTGTTTGAGATAAAAATGAGTATTCCTTTTCATTGAAGAAAATGTCTTTATTTTCTTCAGTCTTAGCACCACTAAAAAGTTTTGTATATAGAAACTCTAGTCGAGCTAAGAAAATATTTTTCCAATTTCTTTGTCAGCAACAGGTAATAAGAAAATTAAACATATCTTCATATATGATCTTTTATTAAGACAACTGTATTTTATATACAACAATGTACAAGGAAAAGAATGTACAAGAATTTAAGCTGCAGCATAGCACTCTGACAGTTTGCCAAATCCTTTTCTTTGTCTTCTGGTTTAGTTGATATAACCCTACGATGCATTTTTACACCCTTCATAATACCCATTCAGTTGACATCTTGAAAAGCCCAGTGCAAATAATCCATACATTCACCTATCAAGGTCAAAGCATGTTTTCACTGGAGAAAATAATGTTATGTAGCAATAGTCTAAAATAAGTCCAAAGTAACCAGTGGAATGTGTTATAAATAACATTCTGAAGAAGTACAGAACAAACAACTATCTGTTTTTCACAGTTTAACATGCTAAGATAGGGCTCCAGACTAAAGGCCAAGATAAATTTGAAGAAAAAAACCCCCAAGAAATATCTGGTTGGAGGCTCATTTCTCCTGCTCCCAGGGCATCACTAGTATTCCAGAGTGTAATTTTAGTTTATACTCTGGACGGGCTTAAAAGTATATCAGGTTACCAATAGTGAAAAACTTATGGTTTTTTTAAAAACTTTTTCCAGTGGATGAACAGAGTGAAAGAAGCAGCAAAAAAGCCTTAAGGCTCATAAGGTAGTTAGGCATAAATCTACAGTTTTATCACAAAGATATTCCTACACACATTTATACTGTACACACACAGCTTGGACTTTTCCATTTAAACATGTAGAGTCCCAATGAACTGATTCAAAATAAAACAGTACAAGCCTAGTGATAAAAAGGTTTAAATGCCACAGGATATAGAGGGTACATAGTGTGTTCGAATGTCCAACAAAGTGCATTCTGCACTGGATTTTGACTCCTGTGGAATTACGTCTGCGGGGAAAAAAAAAAGGAGAAATCAAGATTTAGAATGTGGTTTCACTAGAAAATGTAGTAGAGAATCTATCACAAGTTCAATGAAGTTGCCAAAATCATATATCTGTGTGATGATCTTCCCTCCCGCAACAGAGCTCTCGTTAAATTGGAAGAGGTGGATAGAGGTTTAAAACTAAGTATCGGTAGAAGATCTTAGCCTATACAGGATAATCATAATTCCAACCAGTACTATTTCCATGAAATGCTATACATGTAGCTTCCAGAACTCTTGTTATGATCGGGCAATATGACAATAGACCATGTATGACTCTATAACTCTGACCTAAAGATATTAGTGAATAGAACCATCAGAGTGACGGGACTATAAAGGTAGTCTGCAACTTACAACCATTCACTTAATTACCATTCAAAGTTACAAGGGCAATGAAAAAACGAGTGAGTTATGAGCAGTTCTCACACTTGTGACCATTGCAGCCTCCCCAAAATCATGTGATCAAAGTTCAGTCGTTGAGCAACCAGCATGTATTTATAATGGTTGCAGCCATTCTGGAGTCTTGAAATTGTCATTTGGAAGGGGATAGCCAGATTCGCTTAATCATCTCATGGTTCACGTAACAACTTTAGTGATTTGCCTAACAACCATGGCAATAAGGTCATAAAATGGGGCATGACTCATTTAACAACTGCCTTGCTTGTTATCAGCAGAAATTTTGGGCTCAGTTGTGGTGGTATGTGCACGTGACAAAGGAAATTTGTTATTCAATAATACTCTTAATGAGATAAAGAGAGACATCATACATTTATGTAATCCGAATATGTAGGTGAAATGTTTATACCTAGCTTTGGTATCTCAAAGACAGTATCTTGCTCTTGCAAAGTAAAGTCAAGGGAGAGATTCTGCATTACAGCTTCATTTAACAGGAACCCTTTTCCGATTCCAGCTTCATTTAACAGGAACCCCTTTCCACCAATGCTGTTTTGTTGCCACTCAGAACCGTTAAAGATCTGCCAGAGGAGAAAGATAAAAGAGATCAACAATCTGAACTGTTTTCTACTTCAATTCAAAAACACTGTTAATTCCTTTCTAAGATGCAGGTTACAAAACAAAGATTGCAGCCGCATTTTTAGGTTTCATGGATTCTTACGATCTAATGTGGTTCAGAAGCAAAGAAAGACACCTAAGCCAGGGGTGTCAAACTTGCATCGTTATGGCATCATGTGATGTATCAGGACTTCCCCCCCCTTTTGCTAAACCAGGCATGGGCATGGCCAGTACGTGACGCATCCAGCCCGTGGGCCGCAAGTTTAACAGCCCTGCCCTAAAGTATCCCCCTTCTCAACCAAGACAAATGGGAACTCTTGTACACATTGCATGCCCGCCCACCCCCTTTAAATACTGCCCTTAGACTCTGTGTATTGTCCCAATACCAAAATTATTTACAAAGCTAAAATTATTTTAAAAGGGAGTCTTACATCATACAGTGGAATATCCTCCTCTTCATCAGTTACTGTGAGGTAATATGAAGCCATCAGGGAAGGGAAGGGGAGAAAAAAGAAACATACCAATGAACCTCAGAATTCTTGTTTCCCAAATGTTTAATTTCCAGTTTTCTATTATCAACAATAACACCCTTCTAGTCAATGACAAAAATAAAATAACGCACTGGATAATTTATGCTCATGCAAGTAATGCCTGTCTTCGGTTCACACTGGCTTAATATCTAGAATTCTTTTACTGCAAAAGGCAGGTTGTAAAATTAAGTATTTATAAGCCCTTTATTTCAACAGGAGAGATTTGTATGAGAGGTATGTATTTCCATTCTCTAAATAAAATTAATGAGATTTACGTGGGCTTAACTTTCATCAAGTCAGGCCTGTAGTAAACTATTTTTTTTTTTAAAAAGCACCTTTCATATTGTTACATCACCCCCATAAAACCTATTTCTAACTAAGAATGCATCCAATACGAGACTACATAAGAAGCTTTGACTTTTTAAAAGGAAGGTAGAGAGTAGACAGACAACCTAAGCATCCTTCCTTAATCTGAATCTCAGCTCCGAGGAGCTGAAAATTGTATTATCTAAGGGATTATTGGAGCTGAAGGTCCAATCCATGTGGGTGGTTGACCTAAACCCTGCCGTTCTCTTGGTTCTGTTCCTCAACCCAGTTATGATCAATCAGCTGGTTCTGAACAATTAAATACTAACCTTCAGAAGAAGAATAGCAGGGTGAAACCTGAAGTCTGTATATGTTGTTTGTGCTGTCAGGGGCCTGAATATCCAATGGGCAATTTCTCCAGGCACCATTGTTCAATTCACACGAAAGACCTAAAAAATGTCCATTGAAAGTATGAGATTTATAATGTAAGGGATATATTTTTCACACAAACAAACAAAATTATTGACAACACCACCACCCCGGGATGAGATGCTATGCCCAGACAAATAACTGATATTGCACCTTAAGTCAATGAGCACAACTTCACACAAACACCAATTCAATGTCTGAGTTCCTACAACAGACTCAGTCACAAACCTAATCAATCCCGTTTCAGCCGGTCATATAAATCCAGCCTTCTCATTTTCTTTAGTTTTGAGAAGTTCTCCAATAGTTTATTGGGAATTTGTCAGCATAGAATAAAGAAAAATGTCTTAATTCCTTAACATCCCTGACAGCTAGCTTTTCTCTACTCAAGCAAGCTGAAAAATGGACTAAGCAGGCCCGGCTTTTCCTTGTGAGACCCACACAACTGATTAAAATTGTTTCTTACCAAATGTGCTCCCCACTTCCATGTCCTCTGCTGCATAGCCAGGAAGCACATATCCACTGTGGTCATCAGGCAACTGAATGCTGTTTGTTGCTTCGACTGTCTCTTCTTCCTTAATATCTTCTGCTGACTGCAAAAGATGAAGGACCTGATTATGGCAAAATGTCAACTTTATGTCTTTTAAGGCAGTGGCCCCCAACCTTTTGGGCACCAAAGACCAGTTCTGTGGAGAAAGATTTTTCCACAGACTGGAGGGGGCATTGTTTCGCATGCTGCCTGCATCCCGCGGATGGGGCTTCACTTGTTTGCGTAGCCCCATTTTTGGTGTGCCGTGGTCCAGTGCCGGTCCACGGACCAGGGGTTGGGGATCCCTTTTAAGGTCAAGACGTGTGAATGTGTTTATTTCATTGTAATCAGTATTATCCCCTTGGGAGGTATTTCTGCACAGCTTTCGGCAGAAGTAAATTATTGGAGCTTTTCTTTTTTTGCTTAAGATTGATTTTCATGCAATGAAATGACCTTTAGATGGCAATTGTCTAAATAGCTAAGATATGAGTGGGACAGTTGAGCAAGCTGGACATCCAAATAGATTTTTATTTTTTATTTTGAAAGATTCAATATTGGAAATAATTAGGCAGAAGGGATGGAAGTCTTTTTTTTTAAAGAATTAGATAACTGGTAAAAAGTGATCAAGAAACTAAAAATATGCCAACTTGAATCCCAAAATGCTTCTCTCCAGGTAGCCCTCGACTTACAACCACAACTGAGCCCAAAATGTCCATTGCTGAGCAAGACAGTTGTTAAATGACTTTTACAACATTTCTTGCCACAGTTGTTAAGTGCATCACTGTAGTTGTTAAGTTAGAAACACAGTTGTTAAGTGAATCTTGCTTCCCTATTGACTTTGCTTATCAGAAAAAAAGTCACAAAAAAGGATATAATCCCAGAAAGCTGCAACCGCCATAAATAGATGGCAAGTTGCCAAGAGTCTGAATTTTGACGCTGTGACCTCAGAGACACAACCATTTTAAGTGTGAAAAATAGTCATAAATCACTTTTTTTTCATTGGAACTTTGAAAGGTCACTAAATAAATGGTTGTAAATCGAGAACTACATGCATTTCCTTCAACAAGAATGATTTCTGCCAGCAGCCATCTTGTTTTATCTTCCACATCTTATTCTCAGTAGGAAGATTTTCAATGGATGCAGAGAAATAGGAAGCACCCCTTGTATGAAAGCTGGACAGTGGCAGCTTCAGAGAAAGAGCAGGGTTCAAATCTATAAGATGGCAGGCACAATTTCTACTATGGTTGGGCCAATCACCTTGCAGATTTTGACTTCTGCCCTGCAAATACCCATGAATCTGTACCCTTTTAATATTTTATGCATGTTTTACTTAAGCTACTTAAGAAAATGCATACATTGTATGCATGGTTTTACATAGCATATTTTTAATATGTTTTATGATTTTTATAGTTCTGGATATTATTCTTGTGGCCAGCTAACCGGAGTTGTGTTTTTGGGCAGGCAGCCGAAATACAAATCTTTTAAACACACGTGCACATACCTTTCTTGGGCTCTTGCTTTTTGGAGACTTTGACTTTTTTTCTGTTTGAAAAAAAAACAAAATAAAAACACAGGCTTAGAATAAACACATTTTAAAAGAGAGTGGGTGACAGACAATGCAACTGCCAAACAATTCGGGAGTTATCCATCTTATATTTTCTTCTCCAAGTTTGCAATAGTGCAATTCTGTTGGCTGCAAATAGCCATAGCCATTCTCGGATATTTTTCCTATGGATTTCAGTGGAAATTCACACACTTAAAAAGGTAACCATAAAATGGGTATTGGGAATAATAACCGTCCTTCGTATGTTTTGAGCAATACCTTTTTTCTCTAATTTTACTTGGGGTTTCAGCATCTTATAGACTCGAACAGCACTGGGTCCTTTGCTAATGCTTTGATCCTTCACTTCTTCAATGTCAGGCAAAGAATTCATGGCACAACGGAAATTTGCCTTCCATGTTTTTGGATCAGGGTCTACATCACCTTCTTTGTATCTCCCTGTAAAAAGGCAGATGGCATAAATCTAGATGTGCAAAAAAACAAAGTAAAAGCCACATCCAGCCAGCACGATCCTAAATCCCATCATGGCATGTTACACTAAGGTCCTGAGAAGAACCCACTGTCACTTCTGCGTGCCCAACAATGACTTTTTTTCAGTCTGTGTAGTAGTTCAGTGTAATTCAGACTTACAAACGTACTGTTGATGCAAACTTTAGTTATTGACGGTATCAACAGAAGTCAGAAGTTAGATATCACCAAGCCAGCCCACTGATTCCAACCGGCCCAACCCACATATAACTAGATGACTAGGTGACATATATTACTAGCTATATCTCACTATTCCTATAAACAACTTCTTGCTTATCTATTGCTAGTGAATACAGTACTATACTGTACATAGACAGATACATTCATACAGAGAATGACCAGCCCATCCTTATCTCCCGAGGTGATAAGACTTGGAAAAAGATTCCTATTTTTCTCTCATCAGCCATTCATATAGACTGCTGGTCAAAACTCTTAGGGAGATTGTAACTCTGACATGGAAATACTGTACAATAGCACAAAAACTCATGGGCCTCTGCGTGCTACAAATACACACAAGTCAGCAGTTGAATATATTACCAACTAGTTCCAGGATAAAAATACAGTCTTTTTTTTTTGGGGGGGGGGTTGTCTTCCCAGTTGTTTTAACTAGTAAATGCTGGGGTTGTACTTGCTTCAAAAACTATTTAGAGGAGTTGCTGTTTTGGAGTGTCCAGGAGCAAGATATGTTTGGCACTCTTTGTGCTCTGGTGCAATCTGAAACCTGAACCTTTTACAACATGCAACTTCCCATGAGTATACAGACCACAGATATTCAAGAAGAAACCACAAACTCTTCACCTAAAGAGGCAGGGCAATGATTCCTTCCTCAATATAGTAGCCGTTTATGAGTCTCTACAAAATCTCTAGAAATGTTGTCGCTATCACCAGGACAAAACAGCACCTACCAGTATGAACGGCCCAGTTTTTGAACAGGCAGGCATCTTTTTCCAGTTCCCACCCATGCTTAGCTGCATGTTTCCAAGGGATCTGGAACATTTTATCTTTCTGCAATTGAAAAAAAAAATACAATTCTGAATAAGCATCACTGAATTGCACAGAAAAAAGAAAATCAAGAAAACGGTAGAAAGCCGAAAATGAAGAACCATCCCCGACCTGTGAATTAACTAAGCCTACATTTCTGATGATTTATTTGGCTTAGCATTTGTCTTGTCTACTGTATATAGCCTCCAATTCAATAGCATAGCATTTCATAAACAGGTGTTGTATAAAACAAAATAAACAAGACATATTGATTTCTTTCCCCAGTTTACTCTTAACATATGTAAATGTTCTGGACGTAGTCTTAATCATAGAGAAACGAGCCTATTAGCTCTGCCTGAACCTCTTACATATCTCAACTATTTGGCATTTTAAAAAGCTAGACAAGTGCAAGAGCACATTATCAAGTTATCTTTTATGAAGTGGTGGAGTTCAGACTGACGTTAAAATTAATTTTAAACATAACATCAAATACATTAAATATATATTTAATTTGCATTCTCAATTTCTTTTCAATATTTTTTCTCCTTTGATCTTGGCATCTTTTTCCTGTGGTAGTTATTCTTAAGCAACAAACTATTGCACTGAAGCCTCACTACTTTCCTCACTATAATGTTTCATGTTCTATAATAACTTTGTATTAAACTTGAAGCAAGAAAAGTACACAAAGCTAGCCTTTTAAAAGATAGTGCAAAAATACAAGTTTTCTATACCTTACTGAGCCAATAAAGCCCAGGAATTTTATTTGAATTAATCTGCAGTTCCAGCCAAGGTCTCATGCGCATCCTTGTTTGTGGCATTCTGGCTCTAAAAAAGAGAAAGTCAGGAATTGTTAAGCACAAGAAAAAATCTCTAACTTCTAGAAATATCATGGAGATCAGTGGCTCATATTGTAATTGGACAATATGTTTTCCCAAAAATTGTTTATTTAAATCTATTTCCCTAATTTACCCATAAAGAAACCAAGTGGTTTTTTTTTATTCAAATAACACTATCTGCATGTGAAGTGCTTCATAAAATAACAAGATCCTAAAAAAAATAATGTAAGAGGTATTACTGTCACGTCATGACACTGTTATGTTACTTTTATACCGATAAAATAAAAAGCCAAGCTGGCCTAGAAGCCAGGAAACTGATTTCTACTCCTGCCTTAGGTGTGATAGCCATCTTGGTGACTTTGGGCCAGTCGCTCTCTCTCAATTCACCTCACCTCACCTCACAGGATTGGTGTGGGAAAATAGGAAGCAGGAGTCTAGGAAAGTTCCCCTCGAGTTATATATAATTCACACCAGGGAGTGGTTGGTGCCTTGCGGGCATTCTCTCTGCCTTTTATCTCTTAGTTTGCTTTTATTTGTTCCTCATTCTATTTTAATTGCAACTTTTAATACGGTTTTATATTATTTTTAATCTGTAAACTGCCTCGAGTCACTTAAATAAAGATAATGGGATATATTAATGGGATATAAATATAAATTAGATATAAATCTAATAATAGTAATAAAACATCTGCCTAACCTAGGTTTTTGATAAGTCTAAACTTATGCCAAATCGAGTCTAAACATCTGGCTGACTGTGTGACCAACCATTATTCAGTTGACAAATGCTTTGAAGCCACTAACAAGCCTATTTAGAATTTAACAAAGGTTAGAAAAGACTGCTCCCTAATTACTGGTCAAATTAAACCTGGAATTCTATCCCAGGCTTCCTATTCTCCCACTGAAACATCTGAGTGTTCAGACCCACACTGGTCAACCAAGAGCATCTTCCAAAACAGCCATTGGAGTCTGGGAAAAGATGTTGCTGCTTTGATTATTTGTAAGGAGGTGTTCCTTCTGCTATTCTGAAACACCTCCTTCAATGCCTTTGCATAGACCTGGTCTCTATTTTTCCTCTTTCAGCATAGACTTGCAAAAAGACCATTGTCCATCCAGAAAATGCCACCATGCGTTTCTGCTCCTCTGCTGCAGAATTTAACATATATTTGATCAAAATAGTAGGAAGGGCTACATGAAGACATCAGAAATGTATCAAGAACCATATTAGCACTGGTGGCATCTATATACCAACATATGTGGGGGAGAGCTCTCGAAGAAGAAGAGCTTTGAGTCATCAAACAATGGCTCAGGATTATTTTATTTTCCAGGTGCACACAGTAAATTCTTCCCAATGTCCCAAACTCCATTTTGTGTTCTGTTCCACCCCTCAAACTAAAATACTACTATTACTGAAAACAGGAAGCTGAAAACATATTTTCTTGAATAACCCCGTCAAAACAGCAGGCAGGGTTAGGGGAGAGAATCTCTCACCTGATCATCCCCGTGTTTTGTTTTACCTCTTAAACTTTGATATAATACAGTTTCTTTTCTTGAAGTATCACTTCTTAAGAATGCTACAAATTTAACTGACTATTGGGAGCTACAGCCATTATAAAATGTTTACAGCTTAGATGAAAATCAAACTGGAAATATTTCTTCAGGAAACACATGTTTAATTTTCAGATGGTACTGTCAGACCAAATTGTAACAAACTATTCCTACAGATATCTTTAAAAATAAAAAGCTACAAAAGAAAGCAATTTTCATCTTCAAAGGTAAAGTGGAAATGGCTTTTCTCTATCTCCCCCCCCCCCCCATTTCCAAACAGCTTTAGCAAAACTTTTACAAATGAGGGGTTTTTCCATCATGGATGCATCGGCAGGCTTTCTAGGCTGCAATAAATTGCAGAGATCATCAAATATCCTGATCAAACCTCATATATACTTAAGAATGCAGGCACCCAAATTCCTTCCAGGAACTGTTGCCCAGTCTCCAGTGAGTCTCCCCAGCTCCAATCTAGCTCCTTATGCTATCCTGGTTGAGGGAGGGAAGGAGGGAAGGAAGGAAGGGGCTGCAGGGTAACTGCATTGCTTGCATTTAGGTATGCACAGACTTTTTCTTGCTTTGTCAGAATAACAAAAATGCACCAGAAGTTCCACTCATCTATAAAAAAGATAGGGCTTAGATTGCCACACCTCAGTCTAGCTGTTATCACACTACCTTCTGGCCTCCCAACACAGCTGGATCCATTACCTCCTAATATTCAGTTTTTCTTTTTAAGTTTAACGATATTTCTAAGCAAGTGAACTTTCCCTAAAATGCCTGACAGATGCAGAATGCCCTTTAAACATCAGAACTGAAAATGTTCCTTACACTTAGGGGAATTTTTATAAAACAGCATGAGATCCTGCACTGGGAATGTTGTCATTTGGCACACAAGCAAACACAAGGCTTGATGATTTCCTGTTTGCAAGATTTGGATCGGAGCCAGGTGGTTTCAGACTGTACCACCTCATTGGGGGAAACACAATTAATTCAACTTTAATAAAAAGGATCTCATCTTTACTGTTTAAATCCTTAACAAGAGTGCTTATGAAGAAAAAGGTCAAGAATTATCTACTGCTTTCTAGAGGTTTACAATTAGCCTTTTGAATCATCTATGTTCCAACTACCAGTACTAGTAGGGATATAGCATGGACTTACAAAGGTTCCTACCCCAAGCCAATTCAAGCTTGCAATTCAGCTCTGGCTAGTGTCTGATTTCTTCTTGCAAAGCATATTCCTGTGTGTGACGCTGATCTGCAAGGCTCCTGTGCAAAGGTATTCCAAAGGATGAACCAAAGGAAGTTTGCATTTTCATGCACTTGTTACAGGAGCAAAACTATGTCCTGCATGCATTTGCCCTAGAACACTTAAGGAGACACCTGCAAAGCATATTTACTTCCATGGAAAAACTTCAATGCTGAATTCAATTTTTTGGGTGGGTGGGTGGTGGTGTTATCAGTAAAGTATGAATGGTCAAACTGAAATGTTTAGGTTTGAAGCATGATCCTCCCTTGCCAGGTGTGTTATGATTCTCCTGTTCCACCAGTTTGTCTCACACGTATTCATCTCTGTAAGGGTTTCATGAGAACAACCTAATCGATATCTCTACTCCTTTATCCAGCCTTTTCTAAAATTCTTCCCAAGATCCTGGTTTGTTTTAAAATTTATTCTCCTGTTGGAACTTCTGGACTGCACTCAAGGATACCCAGAACTAACAGTTGGTCCGTCTCTCCTCACTCCGCCCCTTTCTTTTCTCTTCTCTCTCTCTCCGAGCTCTACTACTTCCTGATCCAAAGAACAAAAGAAGCAACACCACCCATTACTGGAAATCATAGTCACACAATTCTCGTTGGCAAAACTCGGATACAAACAGAGTCAACCAAGCCACTAACTTTTTGCAACTTTGCAAATAAAACTATTACTGTTGCAATGTAAAAACAATGCAACACATGCGCCGTACTCACTTCGCAAAAGTTCCCTTACTGAGTAGCCGGAGCGCAGACTGCACCGCGCGCTAATTCTACTGAAACCGCTGTGCGTGCGTGCGCGCTTCTGCAAACACCTGACTCCTCTCTTACAAGCGGCGGGGATACATTTTATTTATATATATATATCCCATTATTATTATTATTATTATTATTATTATTATTATTATTATTATTATTATTATTATTATTATTATTATTAAGAACTGAAGGCGACGAAAATATTGAATACTCCTTCCTCCTCCTATTTCCCCCCAAAAACCACCCCTGTGAGGGGGGGTTGGGTTGAGACAGACTGACTGGCGCAAAATCATCCGAGCCGACTTTTCTGCCTGCGGCGGGACTAGAAGCCCACCCACTCACCCAATGTACTTTAGAACATTTTCGCCCTTTTAACGCGCTTTATAACGGGGGAGTCTCTCGGCTCCGGAGTAGGTCCCAACTGGCCAGGAAGTTTTTAAAAAGAAATTCTTGCTGCAAACGGCTAACGGCTTCGGATGCCCCCAGACTAGATTGCTCCAGGTCGAAACAGGGCTAAGCGTTGGGAAGGGGACCTGCAGATCATCACAAGGCTAAAATAAATAAATAATCAAGTAAACCCCGGTGGATCTACTTGAATCTCCGATCCTAGCCTTAAGAGGTCTTAAGAGCACTCCTGCCCCGCCCCCCACCCGCCTCGTTCTTCATCCCGTTCCGGCGGTTGAAAGCTATTCAGGTGAGTGTTGCCCAGTGTAACTTGCACCCAACTGCGCGCTGCTGGCCTCGGTTTAGGCGCGATGCCACCTGCAGCTGGACCACGACTCACCTTGCAGGACTTGATCGAGGCTCACACCCTTCGGCAGCACCCGAGCGACCGACGACGTTTTCCCGTGCAGGCGCCACCTCCGCTCAGCTCAAGAGACTCCCCGCTTCTGCAGGCGACTGTCCAGGAGCAGCCTGTATTATTCTACAGGTCACCGGGATTCCCCGCGTTAGGAGACGGGGGAGAGAGACACAAGCGCGGCCGGCTTAACCAATCAGCGCCCTGAAGGGTTTGCGCCGCGGCCAATCAGCGCTTCAGGCAGGCCGCTGTTTAGAGGAGCCTGATTTCTGAGAAATCAGGCTATTGAAAACCAAGCGGCGGGAGGGGAAGTCCGACTTCTCTTCCCCGCCCCTTTCGCAAACTTCGGCGGCGCTTTGGTTTTCATTGCACGAAGGAAGAAAACACTCGGTTCTTATTTGGGGATGCAAAAAGCCGGGGCACGTGGATCGTTCTCAGGGCTCCGCAAATCTTGTCCTGCCTGCCCGCCCAACACCCACGCGCACGAAACCATCCGAACTTTTCCGCCTGTTGCAGCGGCCTGCGATCCAGCCTGCCTTGAAATCGAGGGGTTGGATCGTGCTCAGATGAGAGGGAGGTGCTCGTTATTTTCGAGCTGGGTGGGTTTGAGCCCGCGCCCCCACCCCACCCAGGAGGGTGAACAGTTAAGAGAGGAGCACAGCTGTTCTCTAATTAAAAACACACGGCATACGCGAATGTTTGGAACATACAAGTTTTGGGGGTCAGAGTCCACCAAGTGTCTGATAAATCCTATAATTTATAGCTTCAAAACTATGAAAACAACGTGGCTTATTTACTTATTCCCAGATTTTGAGCTAAACGAAGTTATTCATTTTATTTGGAGAGGACCTCATAAATTAATTTTTTTTTTCATTTTAATGGACCTCCAGAATAATAGGCCAATGCCAGAGCGAAACTTCAGCTGGAACATCGGAAGCTGCCTTAAGAATGTTTCATGCCTCCATCCCAAAACCAGGCCCTACCCCCAGATATACCAGACTACAAAGTCCATAGTCTCTACTCAGGATCTCGTGTATTGTACCCCAAGCAGAAAAGCACCAGTTTGGGGAAAGCTGCCCTTCCTATATGTAGAAGACTATGCACTCTCTTCTTAATAGAAGATGCATGGGTTCTGGTCTTTATTTTCCGCATATGGCTGCCTCGTTTCGGGAAAAGACAGACATATACAGAAAACTAAGAAGTCCCCAAATACAAAACCCTTTTTCCTAAACATGAACAATATTTTCTTTAGGGTCAGGTCACTTTGGCTCAGAAGTGGATCACCAGTGCTGGAAGCAGAGCAGTCTTTCCCTTTGCTGGTTGCCTTTAAGCAGAGGCTGGAAAACTCCAAAGCCGATGACGCTTTTATTTGCATTCCTGCAAGTAATCAAGGATTGGACTCGACCTAAAGAACCTCTTTCAACTCTTAACATTTTATGAAATAGGTTTATTTTTCGAAGGGTATGGAACTTGCTTAGCTTTGACTCAGGGGTGCCCTTAGTAAAGCATTGTTTGGAGGTTCAGTAGAAAAAGGAAGATGTGGGCTATAAGCAGACAGCACTGGCAAGGAGGAAAAGGAAAAAAACACTAGGTTAAAAAAGGGGGGGGGAGCAGAAGTATAATTAGCGTAGTGGGAGGAGGGAGAACCAGGCTAGGAGGATCCAGTTCTCCAATCAAAACCTGCAGGATCCATTCAGTCAGTCCGTAGGTTTTTCCTAACAAGTTCCAAGAAGGAATCTTAGAGAGAATACCACACCACACACACACACACACACACACACACACACACACACATATCACCCTTGCTAATCCAGTGTGCCTTCAAAACTTCTGGGACTCTGTTGGGATCCTGACCATCGCAGCCTTCTCAGAGGATGGCAAGTTGGAGAAGCTCTGACGTATCTGAAGTATCTGAACCTCCAGCACTCCATTATCATTTCCTCAGGATGCCCTCAATATGAACTTGGAGTGAATTCAGATGATATCAGGGAAGCTGGTTGATCCCATCTCCATTTCATGTTGGAATCTATGCACGCACAAAAAAGTGAGAATGATATAATATAACGTGAGCAAAATATCATAAGAAATGCAGGGCATTAGTCCAAACATATCTTGAAGGCTCAAGGTTAGGGAACGATAACAAAATATATCTAACCACAGCAAATTTCAGAGATATTGGACTGTGGACTATACGTTACTCACAACCCTATAATGGTATCCCATTCCAGGAAATCACTCGACTGTCATGATAGAGAAGATTGGCGAAAGCAAACTACCCTTTTGACTGAAATGGATTTAGTACATCCTGTCATTGTTATTATTTAATTAATGCAATTATTGTGGAATCCTTTCATCCTTAATACACACCTGTCAAACAAAGCTGGGAATATGAATTTATAACTTACTGGATCCACGGTGCTTATGTAAGGAAGTAGAAATTTAAAGCATGTATAAATAAAATATTATACCTTCAGGCCTTGCCTAGAAGCAGTAGGACCTTACTTTAATAATTATACAATTTGCTTAGTTTAGCTATATTTTTAAAAATTCATTTGCATCCACAGATCTACTGTCTAACCCAGAAGATTCATATAGGGCCGGCTCATCACAATTAAATAAATACCTTCTCTTTTTTCACGTTCTTGTAGAGTAGGGGTGTGGAGAACTAGGAATACATTCTGTCTTTCATTCATTCCTAAACTGCTGTCAGCTTTCTAGATCCTTGTAAATGTATATCTCAAGTAGATATTGTTCCTTCCTATGATTTGGTATTAAATTCTGGCAGACCCACCATACTTACATTTTGCAGAGCCTTAAGCCTTGGCTATCTCCCCTGGTTTTTGGCTAGACTGGTCGAAGACTCTTCTAAGTAGTGTATGCATGTTTTCTTTGCTGCTCACTTTTGTTATCTTTTTGTCCCCTTGTCTTTAGGGTTTTATTACTATTTGTCTCTGTGTTTTTACTTAATGAACCACTCAGAGTGGCTAGGAGTTGGGCAGTGTCCATATTTAATAGAAAGAAAAGAAAGGAAGGAAAGGAAGAAAGGAAGAAGAAGAAAGAAAGAGAAAGAAAGAAAGAAAGAAAGAAAAAAAGAAAGAAAGAGGGAAAGAAAGAAAGATGCTTGTCCAGAAGAAGGACAAAAACCTATATAGGATTATCAAAGTTCTCAACTGCTCTCTCTCTCTATATATATATTTGTACTGGTCCTGTAAATTGGTTTTTAGCTGATTTCACAATTGTTCATGATCCAGAATCACTGGCTTGAGATGGGCAGTCATACAGGTTAAAGAAATAAAAATAAAGGTCACGTGGCATAAACCACAGCACTATCAAAATGACGGCCGAGGCATCCCTAAAAGGAGGTCAAAAAGCAATCGTTTCATCAAGTCAGCTTGCATATCACCTGATTAACTGTAACTTGACATTTCACTTGTGGCGGATAGGAAGGAAGTTAGCCTCGTTCTTGCTTTGCTTTGTTTGCATTTCTTCTTTTGAAGCATCAAGGCCTCCTTAGAGCACAACAGATTGGCAGCTTTGCACTCTACAGAAGAGAGCATAGGAGTTGGCTCTTTTTTTTTGTGGCTGTTGAGAAATAGGTTTTGGTGCATCACAATTTTTTACTTTATTTGCAGGACTTACATCATGCAATGAGTCTAGGCAGCTCACAACAATCCCTAAAAAAATGAACAGAAACAAAAGCACCCTTCTCCCCGGACAGGTACTATGTTGGAATGGTGTGAACACCGTTATTGTTATTATCAACATTACTGTAAGAATAAGAATAGCACCTTTATTTATTTATCTATTACCAATACTAATCATTTCTATTATGAAAACAGCTGAACTCAGTTCAAAGAGGACTTTGCTCCTGTTTCAGATTTTTTACTATACCACAAAGTTTACTCAAAAGGGCGGTTTAGTTGTGAAAAGGTTCTGCATCAAAAGTATTATACACTGTGGGCAATTCTGTAGAGCCATATTTACAGTGCTGTCATTCATTTCATAAGCGGAGGTAGAAAGTGGAAAGCCATATTTTTCCTTCACCTGATTTATTAGATTTTATCCCACCTTGATTACTTTATAAGTAACTCAAGGCAGCGAACACACTTAAGACTACTTCTTCCTCCTATTTTCCCCACAACAATCCTGTGCAGTGGGTTGGGCTGAGAGAGAGTGACTGGCCCAGTCACCCAGACCTCACGGTCTCCTGGTTTATGGATATTCTAATCTAATTCTCAAGTTTCTGTTTTGAAGCATTGAAAACCATTACTTTGTGATATCCACCAAAATATGGATACACACACACACACACAGAGGGGCAGAGGAGAGAGTAATTAGATGTCTGTAAAGATGACAGGAAGAGAGAGTTGTCATTTGGGTTGAAACCTCCAATTTTCTTTAAAAACATTAAACATGAATAACATAAATTACAGTATGGAAGATATCTGGAACTCAATTTTAGATGAAGATACAATTATTTGCTGGTTGTTTCAATTTTCTGTCTCGTGTATAATTCTAGATCTTCTGAAACCAGATTCTTAGTTTGGCAACCACAGAAGGTGGTTATTTGCAGTTTCACTATTTTCAGAAAAATGAACTATTCAGGATAATTAAAAGATCAGTGTGTCTATGACGAGTTCTAGAAGGATTACACGGGGTGAGTGATCAAGCAGTGACAAATGCAGTTCAGTTGAAGGAAGTACAAATTTAAGCCAGTTATGCAGTATAAAAATAAAAATCCCTCAGTCCTACACAAATCTATGCTATGTCCACATTTTACATTCCATGCCTGGCTTGGGCATTTTAAAAATAAAGATTGGATTAATCTTTACCAAAATTGAAAACAATATTCCCAACATTTAAAAAAATGATATAAAAACTTCCAGTTTAACTTGATTTGCACAGAGAGATCCTGAGGGAGGGAGGCTGATTACTGCATCTATTCTCTACAAATAGCCAAGGTGGAACTCAGAAGTGCTTTTTCAAAAGGCAACTAGACTGTTTTTTTCCTTGAGGAAGGAGAACAAAATATTTCATTTCTCATCCAAGAAACTTCATCAGTGATGGGGGGGTGGGGGGCGGAGAGGAATGGAGGATAGGTGCTGACGGTTGAGACTGGATGATGAGGGGATGGAAAGGTAGGTTTATTTTTTATTTATTTATTTTTACATTTATATACCGCCCCATTCCGAAGACTCGGGGCGGTTTACAGCTTATAAG
>JANHFL010004248.1:12111-23411 GCA_032468155.1 Oxyrhabdium leporinum
ATGTTGAGAACTTACTGGTTATAGGGATGAAACTCTTGACGGTGGGGGCCAATCCATACTTTGGGGCAGGGAGGGGAAGAGAGGGACAAGATACCAATGGAGATAGACAGAAATCCTTGATGTACTATCATCCCCATGAATGGCTTAAGATATTACCTGTTTAATGTATTTTGTACACTTGAATCCTGCTTTTCATTCATGGATCCTCAAAAAGCAATTTGAATGTAAAACAACATGTTTTACAGAGAGGCTCCCTGTGTTTGCTGAATAGTAATAGAAACTTGAATTCTTTATCTGGCATTATGCAAACCCTTGCAAGATTGAGGAGGACAGGGAGGATGGCACAATGTAGACGGCGGCGGTCAGGAAAATTCTCTGATTGCAGAGTCAAAGGAATGAGGATGAGATAAAGCAGATTTTAGCGGGTTTCATGGGTATTAGATGCTGGAATACTTGTCTTGCAATTTTTTCCCCATTTTAAAACTTTTCTTGGTAGGAAACTAGCTGACATACTATAATGATGCTACTTTCTTGCTTAGAAAATACATCTGCTAAATTTGGGGCCCAAAAATGCCACAAAATTTCATTAAGCTCCTGTAAACGTTTTAACAGAGAATTGCTGTCTGGTAGTTTTCCAAATCGGAGAACTTATTTGTCCCCCTTTAGTTAAATGATATCCCTGTTATTTTTATTTATTTCATGTAATAGAATGCCCCCCACATCTTTTCTATCCCCATTCTGCCTTTTTCCTTAAGGAGAGGGGGTTATCATTTGTAACGTAGAAACGTCTAGCACTTTCTAATCACAGCAGCTTTGTAGCTTTTAAAAATTAACATGACATAACATGATGTCATGATGATACTTTTCAATACTGAAAATGTGTGCGCCTGTGTTTATTTCTATAGTTCTTTTGGATATGTGAAAATACCCAGCCTTCTAGATTCTTCAGTGGGGAATGGAGCTGGTCTAAATAATTTGAGGTGTAATTGTACTTGGGATAAACCCTTGGTCAGATTCAGAGCAGGGTTGAATTTATACTGTGCCAGCTTCCTCCTTCCCAGTTTTTTAAAGAGTTCGGAATGTTTTATCTGGTGACTCAGCTGATTTTTAAACTGCCACTTAGAAAAATTGAATGTACTTGGGATCAAATGTTCCAGGTTTCTTTTTCTAATTCAAACCTACAATAGCATTAAAAACTTACAGCCACTCTTTGTCTTTCATAATCCATTCCGAATGAAGAACTAGTTAAGCAGCATTATTTAACAATCGGAGCAAAAGGTATTATATACTGATGGCGGATTCAAGATCTACCATCCATCGGTCATAACTCTAGAGCAGAGGCCACCCTTCTTATCCCGGTGCCAATCCCCACTTTTAAAGCATAAGTAACAGATTAAATCTATTTTAGAGTACACTCCCCCCCCCCGCCAGATTAACACGCCTAATAGGTTTCAGAATGGCTCGAGCTGAGACAAATTGCTTACTGCTTTTTAATTAACCTCCGTATTACTACCTACGCTGCGGTTAACATAGCACAATAGAACAATCCACTTTGTTCCCTTTGCACAAGGAGGACAAAGTGCCATTCCTGAACCTTAAAAACAAAAACCATTCAGTAATTAAGAGGGGAAGAAAGACGATATCCGTGTCCCCCAACATGGTGCCTTCCAGATGTGTGAAGCTCACTCAGAAGATAAGGGCGTTTTAAGCCTGTCCTCCTGGAAGGGGCTGAGTTGGGGGATTCTAGAGTACGAGTCAACTTATAATTATTTGTTTAGTGACCTTTCAGAGTTAAAATGTCACTGGGGAAAAAAAGTTATGTATGACCTGTCCTCACACTTACGTCTGCTGCACATTAAATTACATTTCAATCCTCCTGAACCATTTCTTGTTTGTTTTTTTCCTTTCAGAGAAAAATGCTGAGCATCCAGTTGTGAGGATCGGTGACAACCGAGCTGCTGGTGGCGTGCCAAGAGTGGGACCGTCGTCTTCGCTGTGCTAAGCCTCCTTAGTCTGAACTGCCAGTATAGTGCCCCTTGCCGTTTTGGGGTTGCACGGGAGACCCCCGATAGCTTAGGAAGCAGCCCCGCGCAAAACAGGATGCTTGGACGATGATGATGGCAAGGAAGCAAGATGTCCGCATTCCCACCTACAACATCAGTGTGGTGGGCTTGTCCGGGACCGAGAAGGAGAAGGGCCAGTGCGGCATCGGGAAGTCCTGCCTCTGCAATCGGTTTGTGCGGCCGAGAGCGGACGACTTCCACTTGGACCACACCTCCGTTCTCAGCACCAGTGACTTTGGAGGACGGGTGGTTAACAATGACCACTTCCTGTACTGGGGAGAAGTGGTGCGCTCTCTGGAGGACTGTGTGGAGTGCAAAATGCACGTCGTGGAGCAGACCGAATTCATCGACGACCAGACTTTCCAGCCGCACCGCAGCACCGCCCTGCAGCCCTACATCAAGAGGGCTGCGGCGACCAAGCTGGCCTCCGCCGAAAAGCTCATGTACTTTTGCACCGATCAGCTGGGCCTGGAGCAGGACTTTGAGCAGAAGCAGATGCCCGACGGGAAGCTGCTGGTGGACGGCTTTCTCCTCTGCGTCGACGTCAGCCGGGGCATGAACAGGAACTTCGACGAGCAGCTCAAGTTTGTCTCCAACCTCTACAATCAGCTGAGCAAGACCAAGAAGCCCACCGTGGTGGTCCTGACCAAGTGCGACGAAGGCGTGGAGCGGTACATTCGGGACGCGCACACTTTTGTCTTCAGCAAAAAGAACCTCCAGGTGGTGGAGACCTCGGCCAGATCCAACGTGAACGTCGACTTGGCCTTCAGCACTCTGGTGCAGCTGATCGACAAAAGCAGGGGCAAGACTAAAATTATCCCCTACTTCGAGGCTTTGAAGCAACAGAGCCAACAGATCGCTGCCGCGAAGGATAAGTATGAGTGGCTGGTGAGCCGTATTGTGAAAAACCACAACGAAAGTTGGTCCAATGTCTCGCGGAAGATGCAGTCCTCTCCGGAATATCAGGACTACGTTTACTTGGAAGGGACTCAGAAAGCCAAGAAGCTCTTCTTACAACACATCCTTCGCCTCAAGCAAGAGCATATAGAGCGCAGGAAAAAGATGTACCTGGCTATGTTGCCTCTTGCCTTTGACGCCCTGATTCCAAACCTGGATGAAATCAACCACTTGAGTTGCATCAAAGTGGAGAAGCTGCTGGAGACCAAGCCGGAATTCTTGAAGTGGTTCGTCGTGCTTGAGGAGACTCCCTGGGACGCCACCAGCCACATCGACAACATGGAGAACGACCGTATCCCGTTTGATGTGATAGGCACCTTGCCTGCCCAGCAGCTCTACGAGACCCACCTGGAAAAGCTGAGGAATGAGAGGAAGAGGGCAGAAATGAGAAGGGCTTTCAAGGAGAATTTGGAGACCTCCCCTTTCATCACCCCGGGAAAACCTTGGGAAGAAGCTCGCAGTTTCATCATGAACGAGGATTTTTACATGTGGCTAGAAGAATCTGTCTACATGGATATTTACGGTCGGCATCAGAAACAAATTATCGAGAAGGCCAAGGAGGACTTCCAGGAACTGCTCCTGGAGTATTCGGAACTGTTTTATGAGTTGGAGCTCGATGCCAAACCCAGCAAAGAAAAAATGGGGGTCATCCAGGACGTCTTGGGGGAAGAGCAGAGATTTAAAGCGTTGCAAAAGCTGCAGGCCGAACGAGACGCCCTGATCTTGAAACACATTCACTTCGTCTACCATCCCACCAAGGAGACTTGTCCCAGCTGCCCGGCTTGCGTCGATGCTAAAATAGAGCACTTAATAAGTTCCAGATTTATCAGGCCCTCGGATCGCAATCAGAAAAACTTGCTTTCCGACTCCAACATCGACCGCATAAACTTAGTCATTCTCGGGAAAGACGGACTGGCCCGTGAGCTAGCCAACGAGATCCGAGCTCTTTGCACGAACGACGACAAGTATGTGATAGACGGGAAAATGTACGAGCTCTCCTTGAGACCCATTGAGGGCAACGTCCGGCTGCCGGTTAATTCTTTCCAGACGCCCACATTTCAGCCCCACGGCTGCCTCTGCCTTTATAACTCCAAGGAGTCCCTGTCTTACGTGGTGGAGAGCATCGAGAAGAGTAGAGAGTCCACCCTCAGCCGGAGGGACAATCACCTTGCTCACCTTCCTCTCACCCTCATTCTGGTGAACAAGAGAGGGGACACCAGTGGAGAAACACTACACAGCTTAATACAGCAAGGCCAGCAGATTGCGAGTAAATTGCAGTGCGTGTTCCTGGACCCGGCTTCCACCGGCATAGGATACGGGCGCAACATTAACGAAAAGCAGATCAGCCAAGTCCTGAAAGGCTTGCTGGATTCAAAGCGCAACTTAAACCTGATGAGCTCAACCGCAAGCCTCAAAGATCTGGCCGACATCGACCTTCGGATCGTCATGTGCTTGTTGTGCGGAGACCCTTTTAATGCCGACGATATCCTCCTCCCCGTTCTTCAGTCCCAAACCTGCCGGCCCTCCCCCTCTGGAAGCAGCAATTCCGTGCTACTGGAATACCCCATCGGACCCCACAAGAGGCGCATCGAGCTCTCCTTGCTGTCCTTCCACTCCGCCTTCAGCATTCGCAAAAGCTGGCTGGTCCACGGTTACATTTTGTTTTACTCCGCCAAGCGCAAGGCATCTCTGGCTATGTTACGTGCCTTTCTTTGCGAAGTGCAGGACATCATCCCCGTTCAGATTGTGGCGCTCACGGAGGGGTCCATCGACGTCCTGGACAACGACCTGAGTCGCGAACAGCTCACGGAGGGGGAGGAAATAGCCCAGGACATCGAAGGGAAGTTCACCAGCATCCCCTGCGGCCAGCCCCAGCACAAGCTGGAGGTCTTCCACTTGTTCTTCAAGGACGTGGTGGAGAGGAAGAACATCATCGAGGCGACCCACATGTACGACAACGCTGCGGAGGCCTGCAGCACCACGGAAGAGGTCTTCAACTCTCCCCGGGCTGGCTCCCCCCTCTGCAATTCCAACTTGCAGGATTCGGAGGAGGATGCCGAGCCCCCGAGCTACAGCCCTTTCAGAGACGACAGCTCCATGCCCACCTTGTCCAAAGACCTTTCCAAGCTCTCCATGGAGCTGGAGGGCAACGATGGGCTTTCGGTCTTCTCTGTGATGAGCACTTTCGAAAGCAAACTGAACAACAAAGTACCTCCGCCGGTGAAACCAAAGCCCGCCGTCCATTTTGATATTACCAAGGGGGACCTCTCTTACCTGGAGCAAGGGCACCGCGAGGGCCAACGGAAACCCGTCTCCTCCAGTAGCTGGCCACCTACCGACGGCTTTGACCCTTCGGATTACGCCGAGCCGATGGACGCCGTGGTCAAACCCAGGAACGAGGAGGAGAATATCTACTCGGTGCCTCATGACAGCACCCAAGGCAAAATCATCACCATTCGGAACATCAACAAAACCCAGTCCAACGGTAGCGGCAACGGGTCAGACAGCGAAATGGACACCAGCTCGTTGGAGCGGGGGCGCAAGGTGTCGCTGACCAGCAAGCCGGTGCTGTATCGGACCCGATGCACGAGACTTGGGCGGTTTGCCAGTTTCAGGACCAGTTTCAGTATAGGGAGTGATGATGAGCTGGGGCCCATCCGGAAGAAAGAGGAAGACCAGACATCCCAAGGCTACAAAGGAGATAATGCTGTCATTCCCTACGAGACCACTGATGAGGACCCCAGGAAAAGAAATATCTTGCGTAGCTTGAGAAGGACCACCAAGGTAATGTGCGTGTACGTCTGGGAGTGTCTTTAACTCCAAATGGGCTAGTTTGACAGCCGTTCGAGCAGAGGTGGGAAACCATGGCCCTTTTATGACCTGTGGACTTCGACTCCCAGAATTCCTGAGCCGGCCATGCTGGGAGTTCAAGTCCAGAAGTCATAAAAGGGGAACAAATGTAAAGGATGCAACAAATCCTTTTGGTATTGATTTAAAGATAACATTTTGGTTTCAGAAATTAAGGTGCTGGATTAGAACTCCGAGGACACCGGGGAGACCTTGGATCAGTGGCTCTTCCTCTCAGCCCAACTCAGGGTGGTTGTGTGGGAACGCATAAGGAAGGAGTACTAGTTACACGGCCTTGAGTTGCACAAAAATAAATAAGGGACGCTAATTTGATAAATTCTTCCGAGACTCTGTCCCTTTGTCTTCTGAGAAAGTAGCCAGCAATAATGCTGCAATAATCTCTGATCAGAGTTACACTTTAGGGGTCTGTTCAATAATGGGAAGAAAAGCATTCTGATCAGATATTAATACCCTGGGTTTTTTTTCATGTAAGATTTCATATCTGCCTTTTAAATCCCGCTTCAGAAAGCAATTTTCAAATAAGCAGTTGGCCCTTTTGAAAATAATGAATTTTGAAGAGCTAGTTGTCAAGTATACAATATGGACTTTGTGTTTCAAATTATTTTCTGGGAACCTCATTACAGTCCTGGATCATAATAAAGACCTCAAGAAGATGCCTAAAAGGACAGATTGTAAGGTCGATCGGAAGTGGCAGATAATGTCCGTATGTTTTCATTTCTCGCGTGATTTGCCCCCCCCCCTCCCCCCCAAATAAAATCTATAGTTTTGTATAGAGGAGTTTGGAATGACATCAGAAAGGATTCCTTTCTTCAGAGAGTGCTGTGGCTGCTTTACAGAACAGCGGTGAGTTCATTCTTGCTGCAGTTGGACTTCTCCGCATTGGCAGCAGAGCTCTGTTACTGGAAGGGGGGGGGGTTGGGGGGGGATACAAGAGCAAGCCAGACAGGGTGGTTTTTAAAAAAAAAAAATGCCCTCTGTTTGAAAAAGCTTCAATAGTGACTCAGAGCTTGCTACTTTAAAAAAAAAACCTACTATATTTTATTTTAAAATTACGTGACGGCTGTATGCTTTGCAAGCTGAAAGCAGGAAAAAAGCTAACCCTTTTTCCTCCCAGTCTACAATGGCACCTTAGATCTCCTCATTGGAAAACAACCCTTGATTAGAAAGGGTATGGATATTATTAACTCTTCCATTCCTTTATGGGGCAGGGGGGGGAAAAAGCCCCGAGGCTCCTTTTTGTACCAGGCCATCTGTTTGAAGTGTTAGTGTAAAGAAAAAAGTAAAATTAGGCGTCAAGAGAGAGTAAGTGGCCAAGAGATCTCCTCCAGCAGTTTGCAGAAATTCTTACTTGCTTTCCAGACGTGAACAAACACTGCCCACTAGAAAATTCAGGGTGGGGGGAGGGAACAGTTGCTGACCTGCCTCTAAATCAGCAGAGGGAGCACAGACAGGCAACGAAGCTCAGTGGGTAGGATTTCCAAGCTTCAATAATCGGAAAGATGTTTCTACGTGTTGCTCTGCCGGAAATCACAGGTACAGGCAATCCTCGACTTACGACCACAATTGAACCCATTTCTGTTGCTAAGCAAGGGGGTTGTTAAATGAATTTTGCCCCATTTTGCGACCTTTTCCGCCACGCTTGTCTAGCTTCCCCCATTAACTTTGCTTGTCAGAAGGTCGAAAATGACGATTACGTGACCCCCCGGATAACGCAACGGTCCTAAATACATGCCAGTTGCCGGGCACCCCAATTTTGATCAGGTGACCACGGGGATGCTTGCGGCCATCATACTCGTGAAAAACAGCCATAAGTTGCTTTTTTTCAGTGCCGTTGTAACTTTGAACGGTCACTGAACCAATGGTTGTAAGTCAAGGACTACCCAGGTTGTTAAATGGTTGCCGCAGTTGTAAAGCAGCCACTGTGATTGCCCAGCAGAGCCATGATTCACGATGGGAGTGCTTTTGCCAAACACTGGGGGAAGTTGCTGCTTTTCGGCAGAACCATCGTCCAACGCGATTGCGTGACTGCGGGATGCTGCAGATGGCCGCAAGTGCAGTCCTTTTGCCCAGGGCCGGAAGTTCGGCCAGGGGATCACAGAAGGTACACGATCGTTGTAGGTTTATCGGAAACTCGGAAACTCGCTAAGCAACCGGTCGTATGTCAAAGACCAACTGTATGCAAGTGGATTTCAGAGTGGAGGGTATTCATGGCCACATTGTGTCCCTTATAACAAAGTCTTCTCTACAATGCATGGCTAGTCTTCGTTTATTCTTCAGCCATTGTACACCTTTCAGGGATGTGAAAGCCTCTTTGTAGCTCAATCATAGTTTGGGCTTATAGACAGATAGAAATGTATTATAAAAGTGGTGTGTGTGTGTGTGTGTGTGTGACAGGGTATTCATAGGTAAAAAAGGCCTTTGCGTCCATCTTTTTTCTTCTATCTATGTGCATGCAGGCAGCCTGCCAAGATAATGGCTATCGGCCATATTGCAAAATTAATATGGCTTAGGCATTTAAATGTGGACTGCCTTCGCTGCTTCATTAGGCTTGCTCTCAACTGACTGTGTCATGGATTTCTAGTTGCTTCTGTCACATTGATTTTTTCAATGATAAATCAACTTTGCTTTTTAATCTGCATTCCTGCGCTGTTAAGTTCAAGAGCTGACTCAGCATGTGGTGGAAGTCGTCCCTTCTGTATGAAAACAATGACTGAATCCACTATACTTTCCCTATTTAAATATATAGCAGGAGAATCCTAGCTGTGTTGGACTCAAAAAATAAAAGAAAGATCGGGTCCATTCCATCTGCAGAATAGAATTAAGAAAATTTACAGATTTCATTATCCCCAAATATTATTGGGGGCTAGAGCTCACAGTCTCCCGATTTCTAGCCTGGTGCCTTAACAACTAGACCAAGCTGTCTCTCTTAATTGTTATTTACCAACTATGCCTCAGAGCAGAAATCTGTGGGCTGAAAGGTATTAGGACAGGCAGTGGGAATGGACACAACTTGCAGTTTTTCAGAGCATATTCCTTCAAATGTGTTTCCTTTATTCTCTTTCAGGCCTAGAATGTCTGTTTTTGTGCAGCTCTTCAGGGTATGAACGAAGCGGTGGAAAAACCGCCCTGGAGCACGTTAGACTGTCTCTCTGAGATGTTCTAGCTTTTAGGTCCTCCCAGAGCATGCTGATCAGGGAAAGTAGGGTTATCTCCAAAATCCTCATTTGGCTTCAATGTCCATTCTTGAAATAATACCCACAAACAGCATAAAAATGAGAGATTTACATCAGCAGCCCTTTCCCTGTGCAAGCTTTTCAACTGATTGAGACCTAATAATACTTTGCTCTTTTAGTTTGTATAGCTGAAGTGCCGATTGTAAATCACCAGGGCTTTTTAAAAGCTGGCTCCTTTTATTGTCGCTTTCGGTCATGATGTAATATATGTGGCTGCTTCTGTTACCTTTTGGATTTATTCCTCAATAAATCTCTGTAGGGTAAGCAGTGTAGGATAGCAGACGTTACAAGCATCTTCCTAAGAGGTGAATCAGTGCACCTTGTTTAATCTTGAAATATAATCTGCTAGGGTGAGCGGACAAGAAAAAAAGACACACTCAGTCTTCATTTATCAAAGGACTTCGGCTTTCCGTAAAGCCAGCCACAATTGTAAATATCCCTTGAATCTTTTTGCCTGAATGTAAGTTTCCAATCGCTTTAAGAGTGATTGAGTCAAGAAATTTCACTGAATTCTAATTTGGCTGATGATTTGCAAATAGTCCTCGACATATCACCACAGTTGAGTTCAACATCTTGGTTGCTAAGCGAGACAGTTGGTGAGTGAGTTTTGCACCATTTTATGACCTTTCGTGCCACAGTTGTTAAATGAATCACTACAGTTGATAAGTTAATAGCATGGTCGTTAAGTGAAGCTGAACTCCCCATTGACTTGGCTTGTCAGAAGGTTGCAAAAGGGGATCATGTGACCCCGGGATACTGCGACTGTCATAAATATGAGTCAGTTGCCAAGTGTCAGAATTTGGATCTCGTGACCACGGGAGTGCTGCAAAAGTCATAAATGTGAACAAGAGTCGTAAGTCACTTTTTCCAGTGCCATTGTAACTTCAAGTGGTCACTAAACGAATGGTTGTAAGTCGAGGACTACCTGTATTTATCAATAGATAGAATTTAAGCTCTTATTTAAGTGACGGTTACCTGGTTTAATTTCTTGTTAAAGTATCTGGTATCTTTGTACAGAAATGTTCTTTCTCTTCTGTGGTCTGAAAATAAATGATTACACATACACACACGCACACACACACACACCCCTTGTTGTTACAAGCTAGTATTGTTCAAAATATCCTTCTGTCACCAGAACCTTAGAAGAGGAAGTTGTATGGAAATAGACTAAACAGGAAATAGACAATGGAGAGGGTGAGAAGTTTCCTGGGGCCACACGGTTCAGGAGATGTCCTCAAGGATTGGTATTTCATCTAGGCCACCGATTGCTTTCTTTCTTTCCTTTTTTTGAGCTCAAAATAACAAAACATCTGCCCTTGTATGTTGGGACCCTCATTGTAATTGAGTCACACCTCACCTATTGTTACTTTTCAATTATTGCAGTGTGTCCATCTTCTCAGGTTTCCTGCCAACTTCCTCATCTTGAAAAAATGTAAATTACTATTTTTATAATGAAAAGTCATTGCAAATGTATTTCTTTTTTTTTTCTTGGTTGGTTGTATGTGGTATATGGGAGAGAGAGAGAGGCTACAAAACTGCATACGATGCCAACTGGCTCTTGTCACTCGGTGATTTGAGATTTGCAAAAGTAGTGACATGGGGCAAATTTTAGGATTAAAGAGCTATTTGTGAGAAGCTGGACCCCTTGTGTCCTCTTGGCTCATTGTTTCAGAGCCATTTCCTTACCTAAACAGAGAAACAGAATGACCACAGGTAGGCAAAAAAGCAATGGCAGCAGCGTCCGACTTCCTGCCGGCTCCCCCATTGACTTTCCCTCTATAAAGCTAGTTGGGAACTTTCAAAAAGTAAGTGACTGTGGCAGTCTGGTGCCACCGAAGCACATCAACTTCGCCAAATTTCATGGGTCCTGAATTTGGGGCGCATTCTATAAGCTTATTTGAGGTACATTGATTCAAAAAATCGCTGCTATATGATGCATTGTTTCACCCAATTGAAGGTTACAGTCAAACAGACACGAAGGTTTTCGGTGTGTGTGTGTGTGTGTATGATGCCAGTTAATTCTGCTTCCTCATCTTTTAACATCCAAATACTGTGGATCAAATCTGTGTTTGATTTGGAAGAACCAGGACTGTCTCAGCCAGTAATCAATCTTTCTTTCTTTCTTTCTTTCTTTCTTTCTTTCTTTCTTTCTTTCTTTCTTTCTTTCTTTCTTTCTTTC
>JANHFL010004248.1:23511-35448 GCA_032468155.1 Oxyrhabdium leporinum
TCTTTCTTTCTTTCTTTTTCTTTTTCTTTTTCTTTTTCTTTTTCTTTTTCTTTTTCTTTTTCTTTTTCTTTTTCTTTTTTTGTATATTTGAAAAAGAGGCTTGGATTAGGACTCTGATTTGGGGACTTGATCTTTCTCTTATGCAGTCCCTGATCTGTGATTGTTTTCATTTGTCTTTTTTTCTGTACAGGTAGTCCTTGACTTACGACCGCAGTTGAGCCCAAAATTTCCTTTGCTAAGTGAGATGTTTGTTAAGTAAATTTTGCTCCATTTCATGACCTTTCTTACCAGAATTGTTAAGGGAATCACTGCAGTTGTTAACCCGGTTGTTAAGTGAATGACTTTGCTTGTCAGAAGGTCGCAAAAGGGGATCATGGGACCCCGGGGACACGGCAACCGTCATAAATATGAACCAGTTGCCAAGCATCCAAATTTTGATCATGGGGGTTGCTGCAGTGGTCGTAAGTGTGAATAATGGTCGTAGGTCACTTTTTTCAGTGCCATTGTAGCTTCGGATGGTCGCTAAATGAACTGCTGTAAGTCAAGGACTGTTTGTAGTTCAGTGTTTAATGCTCCTCTGCTGCTCATCTTTATCCTGTATGAATCTACTAGATCTTGTCATTGTTCTAAGCTAGTCTTGGCATGTTGCTCAGCCAACCCTATTTAGGCTACAAAATACCTTTCACAGCATTGTTTTCGAAACAAAATCGTGTGTGATCTGCATTGAATTACCTTGATTTGGAGGAAGCAGAACAGAATCTTCCTCGTTCGCTCTTGCCGTCTTTGACGCCTGCCGCTGTTTTGAATTCTCTGTCGCTCAGTGTATAAATATGTTCATAATTATTTTGGTTGCGCTGAGCCTATTTTTCTCGTGGCTTATGTTGTGACATATCCCTTGAATGGCTTTCTGCTTTTTATATAACGTTTTCCAACTGGTATTGTTTATTGGTTAGGTTCCTGCCTTCAGGAGCTGATGGTGACACAGTCACAGCTCCTTTCCCCCTCCCCATTCTCCCACCCTCACAAACAAGCCTGCCGGGGCTGCCTGGGCAGAGAGCAGCTGACCCAAAGATACCAGAGAGATAGATTCCGTGGCTCGTGATGGCTTGGAATCTCGGTGGCCCTCTGCCTAGTCTGGCATCTTACCCCTGCTTTACAGTGGCTCAAAGTCACCCAGCTGGCTTTCATGGCTAAGGTGGGACTAGAGCTCACCATCTCCTGGTTTCTAGACCACCACCTTAACCATTACACCAACTTGGATTTTCATATTGCGAGCATAACTTAAACCAATATGATTTACTAGCAATTTGCTCTCAGACCTATAGATCCCCTTTGTCTAATCAGATGTAAGGTTTTTAAGTGAAATGTGGGGCTGTCATCTTTAGGCAATAAAGCAGACCTTCCTTCCTTCCTTCCTTCCTTCCTTCCTTCCTTCCTTCCTTCCTTCCTTCCTTCCTTCCTTCCTTCCTTCCTTCCTGACTCTACACTCCTGGCCATACTAACTCCGATTAATTGTTTCCCACAGAAACCAAAGCCTAAGCCTCGACCATCTATCACAAAGACTACCTGGGAGAGCAACTATTTTGGGGTGCCTTTGACCACTGTAGTGACCCCAGAGAAGCCCATTCCCATTTTTATTGAGAGGTGCATCGAATACATTGAAGCAACAGGTAAGCAGGAAGGCAATGTTTTAATAGTTAAAGTTGGTGCTTAAGGCGAGTGGCAGCGCCACATTGGGTCTGTCAAAATGTGGGGGTTTCTTCCCCCTTTTTAAAAAGTGTGATATACCTATTTCAGTGATGGGTCCTTGGTGCTCCCTGAGCTTGGTTGGTTTCTTGCAGGCATTTCATTACCCAAACCAGGTAACATCATCAGTCCGACTAGTTTGAGTAGTGAAACGTCTGCACGAAACCAGCCAAGCTCGGAGAGCACCAAGGATGTCACATTTCAATACTTTACAGATATTCTCCTTTATTGGTACGTGTTTTAAGACATGCATTTCAGTTTTCATCTATTTCCTTCACTATAATGAAGGGAAACAACTTGGGGTTTTTTTGTAATCATGGGCAGAGATGCTCTGAGGGGTACAAGCTGGAGAAACGGGGCCACGTGTGGCTCTGGCAGCACGGGTTGTCCTCTCCTGGTTAGAGACACCTGGCACTGTTTTGGAGAGGGTTGATTTAGGATTATTATCCTGAGGTTTACAGTCCTTGGTAATTCAGAGAAAGTCTTGGATTCTCGTTCTCCTTCAGTTTCTCATGCTTTCAGAGTGACCTTGTAATTTTTGGTTGCTAGAAATTGTAGAGTGTGCTCCCCTCTGCTAAATTGTGATAATGCTCGCACGGTTAAGGATGAAGTCAGGAGCTCCTAATTGGCATGGGGGTTTTCTCTGTTTCTGCCTCACTTCAGGTTCTCACAGCCTGCAATGATGGAGCAAAATAAAGGGGTTTTTATCATACTTTGTCTTGTGAGCAAATAACACACTATTAAACAAAAACCACTGGGACATCTACTGCCTGCCTAAGCAGAAGAAATAAAAAAATGAATTCTTTGTGACGGGAATAAATCCAAAAGTCTCAGCATGCTAGTTAGGAAACCAAAATGATTTGTCCACGTAACTATTGAATGCAGTTTAAGCTAAAACTGCTTGGAAGACATTATGTATTCTGGTAGGAGTTGAACTTGGACTTCAAAGTGTTCTGTAGATCCCATCTGTCCTTCTTTTGGTTAATTATGTAGAGATAACCTTTGAACTGCCCGAAGAATTTTAGGTGATTGTGTCTTGCATCACAACTACTCCTGTTCTTTGCTGGTTCTTACCAGTGTGTCACGCAGGTAGAAAGCTCTCTTAATGTTATCCCAAAAGCTGCAAAACTCTTTGGAGAAGAGAGGGGGTCATTCAGCTGTGTCTATTACATTAAATAAATAGACATACCCAATAAACACATATGCAATTCAGATAATTATTACAGTTAAATCTTTTGCATTGGCTCTCGGAACCCCATGAATAAAAATGGACATGCTGCTTTTTTGTGAGGCTTAAACCAATTTTTAAGGGCCTCTCCCCTCTAAGTGATAAGTCTCCCAAACTTCTTTCCTTATCAGCTCTCCTCTTTACTGCATCAATAATTGACAGCAGCGTCTAACCGTGGAGGTTCAAACAGAATATGAATCTTTTTATCCCTTGCAGCTACAGTAGGTGAAATTGGATAACATCTGCCAGCTGCTTAATTATTTAACTATTAGCCAGGTTGATCTGGAAGCCTTAAAAGACATCCTCGCATTGCATATGCATATATCCCCCCGTAGGATAAATGCTCGGCAACTCTCGGGGTAAAATCGCAAAGCTGGCTTTTGGCTGCCGAATATTTGCTCTTATTTCTAGCGAAAATCAGAATTTCAGGTTAGTTATTTGGATTGAAATGTTTGCCTTTGAGCCCCATTCTCACTGGCTCCTTATGAGGATAGAGCTTGGCTGCCTTGCTTCATTTTGGGGCACGAGTAGTATTTGCTTGTGGCTCGGAGGGGCTGTTTGTTGAAATCACTCGTTCGATGCTGGATGAAGTTCCACTTTGCTAATCCCTCAGCTTAAAAGCAGAGTTGCAGATACTCACTGCTGATAAATTGGATGTTCTTGGGGAAAACCAAATAGCAGCAGGCGTTCTGGTTATGTGTCTGCTGAGGGCATGAGCATACTTAACACACAACTTTCAGTGTCCTGTTCCCACCACAGGAAATAAAGACGAACTGAGAGTGAGGTTCAGGTAATCCTCGACTTATAATAGTTCATTTAGTGACCGTTCGGAGTTGCAACAGCACTGAAAAAAGGGACTTACGACCATGACTGTTGCAGCATCCCCGTGGTCACATGATTTATATTCGGATGCTTGGCAACAGGTTTATATTTACGACGGTCGCAGTGTCCCTGGGGGTCACGTGATCACCTCTTGCGACCTTCTGACAAACTCAACAGGGAAGCCAGATTCACTTAACAACTGTGCTGCTGATTTAACAGCTGCAGTGATTCACTTAACAGCTGTGGCAGGAAAATGGGGCAAAACTCACTTAACAAATTTCTTACTTAGCAACATAAATTCTGGGCTTAATTGTGGCCGTAAGTCAAGGAGTACCTGTATTTCACAAGCAGGATTAAAACCTAAATGGTAGATCACTTTGCACAACTGATTGCTCTAGAGCAGGGTTTCTCAATCTTGGCAATTTTAAGACTTGTGGACTTCAACTCCCAGAATTCCCCAGCCAGCAAAACTGGCCGGCTAGGGAATTCTGGGAGTTGAAGTCCACAGGTCTTAGAATTGCCAGGGTTGGACACCCCTGACGTTAAAGAAAGCTTTTAAACCATGAGTTGAGAGTTATTTTCAAACAGAATATCCTGCAGACAGAGTATCCTGCACGGTGCAACCCTCTCTGCATTTCATCCTCTACTTGACATGCTTCCTGTTAAATCTGTTCTCCACGTTCACTGTTCCTCTTCTACTTTCTTACCTGCCTGGTAACCCTGAGAGGCACATCTGTTTCTCCTGTGCTCGAAAGCATGTCAGAGCCATAAGCCTCTTGGCGGATATAATTGGGAAAAAGCAGAAAATAATAAGTTGGCTTGAACTGAATGCTGCATCGAGAGATAGGAACTCTTATTAGTGTGGACTTTGGCAGAGAACAGCACATTGTGGCTGTGTTAGCAGTGCCAGATGCTAAAGATGCTGCAGAATAATAAGAATTCTGATTATTTTTATTTATTTATGGCCTCTCCCCCCCCTCTCTCTCTCTCACACACACACACACACACTCACACACACACCTTGGTGTCATCAGTTAAATCTGTTTGAAGATGGCCACTTTCATATAAGCTCCTCCCTTGTATGAAAATAATACTACATGATTTAAATATTAAATTCACACAGAATGGATTAACAGCCAATAAAATAGTGATTCATGATGTTATTTCCTTAATGCTAATAAACCCCTAGATTAAAGTATGGTATAATTTCAAACAGAGAATATTTTTGGAAAGAACAAAAGAGATTCAGATGTGTATTTTACAAGCCAAAGATTATGTGATTGCATATCTCACATGTTTCATTTTACCGACTGTAAATAAGCAAGAGTGTCAAAATATTTATTTTTCACTTTTAAAAAAACCCCCCACTTCTCTGTCTATTAGAAGAGATGTAATGAAATTACCTCGTTTCGCACTTCTCATTTTTTACACTATTTCTGTATAAGGTATCAGTTGAACCGAGTCTGGATTATGAGAGATTGAAAAACTGTCTTTAAAGTTAGACAGAGAATAGGAAGTAGGAAATGAAGAAGTAAAAATGTAGCATTCGTGGAATTAATCTAGTGGGGTCTTTTTTTTTTCTGAAATAAAAGAAGGAATTTTGCTAGAGTGGTTGGCTCCATCAAGCATTACTTAGTATGATGGCCATGACTCAACATGGTGAGTTTGGGCTTAGTTAAACAAAGGAAACATTGAGGTATTTTTCAAAGCAATCTTCCAGAGTTCACATGGTTACCATCTGCAAATGTCTTGGAGAACTTGGCAACACAACTGGAATTCGGTCTTCTGCAGTGCCGTAGAAAGATTGGGCTGCAATAAAGAACGGCACGGAGAAAATTTAACGGGTGACTTTCAAACCCTGGTTTATAAACAGGTGTGGGATCGCAACTCTGTGTTGCTCTCGCCCTAAACTTGTCTGTAGTTTGGCATTTCGTGAACTTTGGCACAACGATCGTTGGTAGGACAAGCTTCTGGATCCAAGCTGTCTGCTCTAGCCTCTTGCCCCCACCCTAGTCTTTGGTATCTACAAGAGGGCATGAGAAGGGCACCAATTTTCCCAATCCGCTTTGAGTAGCAGTAACAATATAACAGAGCTGGAAGGGACCTTGGAGGTCTTCTAGTCCGACCCCCTGCTCTGGGAGTTGAGGTCCAGACGTCTTAAAGTTGCCGAAGTTTAGAATCATTGGTCTAGAAATTGCTGTGACATTCATTCGGCCGGTCACCCATGCAGAATCTAAGCCTCTGTCATAATCACAATGCCAAAATAATGAAACTCACAACGGCCGTTCCACCCTGTCATCGGTGTAAAGGACCAATGAGAGGTATAGAATAACCCTTTGGGAAGCGGTTTCAGCTGAGAAACGGTGCCGATTTAGAGCAGTGTAATCTCTTCACTGTCTTGGAGCTGATCCGATTCTGAGCTGCACGGGAGACCGGTTAGACGGTCCTCTGGTGTGTCTGACAAGTGCTCTGCCCTTGTGACGCCACATTGCAAAACAGATGCCTGTGCCGCTTTCTCTGAACGTAAACATGGACCTCCAGGAATTTCTTTGCTACCTGGTAGCAAGACAGAGGATAAACAATCGGACTGGCAGGCCCAGGGAGGTCGGGAGAAGTTTCTTTTCCCCCCAGTCCCCCGACAATCGTCATGTTTTCATGTGGCTTGGATCCTTGGATCCGTTAGGATTGAAATCAAAGAACCGTAGCTGTTCAGGGTAGAAGGATCGCGCCAGATCGGCCCAAGGATCGGCAAGAACTGTTGACATCCAAAAAGGAGCTGGCATTTTTATGAAGGCCCCGTCAGAATTTCAGCCCACTGAGGTCACTGACTTGGAATGTGGTAAGGCAAGAATAGATACCAGGGCACAGATTTAAAAAAATAAAAATAAAAAAAAATCGAGAGATTTGCAGAGTTTTAAGAATTGCTTCAACGTGGTTGTTTTCGGTTAAGAAATTGCAGACTGGAAGGAAAACTAAATCCAGGTGGTTCTGTGGAAGGATTGTTTTACAATTTAACCATTTCTTTCTTTGAGAGTGGCATCAACTGTCAAATGAATGGTGCAGTTGTACTGTAGAGGTTATATAAAATCTCTAATACCGAAACAATTTTTTCCTTCTAGGGTCGTTTCTCTCAATGTTGACAGCTTTAAGACATGTGGACTCCCAACTGCCAGAATTCTGGGAGTTGAAGTCCACAACTCTTAAAATAGTCAGAGTTGAGAAACGCTCTTCTGGGTGACAATGCAGGCCAAGGGGTTTAACCAGGGTTAGATTTCAAGAAATCTATGAACTTCAGTGGGAAAGAAAAAATACCTTCATTTTCACTGATCTCTAACTGAAAGTTAGTTTGTCTTGTTATTGATTTAATGGATGGGGAGGGGGGGGGAAGCCATATATATTGTCATATTGTGTATTTTTAAATATTTTGATCACTGTGCTTGAGCTTAATTTGTTTCCTTTATAGCACAATCTGTGACATATTTAATGCATTTAAATCATTTCCCCCACTGAGGTGTTAATACGATTTGATGTCGGCTAAATGCATTTCTGCTAGTTTCTCTGAAACTGAAGCTACCTACTTTCATATTAATCCTATTTTTCACACACATTTGAGGAAAAGTAAATTCTGTTTGTGCTGACAGATCTTTGATAGCAAATGGCACCTTAAAATGTTTCTAATTTAGCTACAGGCTTGGATCAATTAGACATTTTGATTTTTTTTTGCAGGAATATTTTTAATATTTTCTAACACTGCAAGAAGAACTAAATATAGGGCGGACATCCAACAGAATGTTGAAAGGCTGATTATCTGTTTTCAGAAATGAAATGTTTACAGAAAAACACAGATTTGTGGTGCAGTTTACTGCCATATTTAGGCTAAAGTTCCTTGAAAGACATGATGTGGAAAAGAGCAGGCTATAAATGTATATTTTGGGAATGCGCTAGCTTACATCCTTGAGTTTTTGCTAGCTGAGATTTTTGTTTGTTGAGATGGAGTCCGTCCACCTGATTGGGATAAGCTGTTTTACAGCCCTACTTCAACTGGTATTCCCAATTTGTGAAATGATAAACGAAGAGCTGAGCAATAACTGAGATAAGATTTGAACAGAAACGGGCAGATTCGTTAAGATTTTAAAAAATGGATGATTACTATGTGTGCAATTTTGAATGTTTTCTGCTATTCACATTATAATGGAATAAGAGAGTTAGAAGGGACCTTGGAGGTTTTCTAGTCCAACCCCCTGCTCATGCAACCCACTGCAGGCAAATGGATGCCCAACGTCTTCTTAAAACTCTCCAGTGATGGAGACAAGTTGTCCCACTGGTTGACAGTTCTCACAAAATCCTCCTGAGTTCTAGGTTGGTTCTGTCCTTGATCAGCTTCCGTCCATTTGTTCTTGCTCTGCCCTCAGGTGCTTTCAACCTGCGTTGAGAGCTTCCTATTCCTACCTCTGTCCCCCAATTTAAACTTTCTTTCCCTCCGTCCGTCATTAGCCAGGGCAAATAACCCTGGCTGTTAATTTGCATATACAGTAAAACAATTGTCCTTCCATCATCCAGCAGCAGCAGCAGCAGCAGCAGCTATAGCTATATTTGGAGACCGTTTGCTGCCTGCAGGAAGGATGGGGAGGCGTTGCTGCCTAATGTTCAGCTTTTCACAATTGTCCCATTCTGGAAACGTCCGCGTTCGGCGGAGTAACTCGATGGGACACTGTGGGCTTCTCTGTTGAATCAAAGGGCAGTGGGGAAAAAGGAAGGCCTCAGTCTCAAGAGGCATTATTATATTTGTCTCTTCCACTGGCGGAAGCCCAGTAGCTGCCCTGCGACAGCTTTGCTCTGGGCATGACTCTGATGAATGGAGCGTGTGGGCTGCTTACAGGAAGCCGCTGGGCATCGGCGACATGGAAGAGGGGCCTGCCTTCCGCCGGTCCTCCAGGTTCAGAGAATCCCATTCTGTTTGCCTTGCCGAAAACCGAACGGTTGCAGGAACTGGGCTTGGCTAGTCTGGCGAAGAGAAGAGAAGGACCAGGGCAGGCAGGAGAGCAGGCTTCCGATACTTGAGGGAGGGGCTGCCCCAGAGAGGAGGAGGAGGAAGGGGTCAAGCTATCTTGCAAAGCCCCCGAAGGCCAGAGAAGGAATAATGGGTGGAAACTGAACAAGGAGAGAGATTCAACCTGGAAATAAGGAGAAGTTTTCTGACGGTGAGAAGAATCAACCCGTGGAACCGAAGTTGCCTTCGGAAGTTGTGGGAGCTTCATCCCTGGAGGCTTTCGAGGAGAGACCGGACTGCTATCTATCAAATGGTGTAGGGCTTACTGCTTTGGTGGGGGGCTGGACTAGATGACCTATAAGGTCCCTTCCAACTCTGTTAATCTACTCTACCTTCAACATCATCCCCCCCCCAACCCACCTTTCTAAAAGAATAAAAATAAAAATCGAGCCATGGTGCACCCAGCTGTTTTCTGGAAGGTGGGGGGAGGGGTGCTGCCTTTGACAAATTCATAACTTTTCTAGTCCTCCACTTCTGACCCCAGTTGATCCAAAATTTCAGTTGCTAAGCAAGAAGGTTAAGTGAGTTTCACCCCATTTTTACTACCATTCTTGCCACCGTTGTTAAGTGAGTAACATGGTTGTTATGTGAATCTGGCTTCCCCACGGAGGTTGCTTTTCGGAAGATCACAAAAGAGGATCATGTGACTCCTTGGACATGGCAACCGTTATAAATACAAGTCAGTGGCCAAGAGCCCAAATTTTGATCACGTGACCACGGGGATGCTGCAACTATCGTGTGAGAAACGGTCATAAGTCACCTTTTTTCAGTGGCTTCCCAATCTTATTTCAAGTGTATGCCAAAACCTTGTTTTGGTTAACAGCCAGCCCATCAGTTGTATCTTTGAAGCAGTCACTAAATGAATGGTTGTAAGTCAAGGACTATCTAAGCCAATGACGCAAGTTAAAACCAACAAAAAGAACAGGATATATCTTGTAGTCATATGGAACTGTAGAAAGTCAGCACCCACCCATCTTCCTAGAGAACGAAATATTTTGGGGAATATTAAAAAAAGTCAGGATAGAATATTTCCCCTAAAGGAGAAATGGGGGAAAAAAATCTTAAGGGAGGGGGGGGGCAGAAACCAGCACCAGTCTCCCTGCCCCGAGCAGAAACCGAGGAGGCCAGCTTCTAAAAATGCAGATTTGGGAATCCATTCAGTAAGACTGGGTCAGGCGGAAACTCCAGATAAGCAACAGTTAGGCAAGCCAAAGGCTGACAAGATTAGCTCAGAGAAGCACGTAGGATTTGCGTTTCCCCTTCTGCCATGGCCCCATAGGAATTTGACAACAGCCATTAAAATATTAAAGGACATGTTCTTGCACAGGAACAGGAAGCTCAAACACAAAGCCCAGAGAAGGTAGAAAAAGCCCACCCACTCAACAGGCTTAACCTGGGTACCAAATGAGCTCTCAGTATGTTCTGAGTTTGCATGGTGCATTGAACTAACTCATGCTACGGGATGGCTTCCCGGGGTGCTGAGCTGCACAAAAATTCACACTGAAAGCTACACCTAACAAAGCTTTGCAGGTTACGTCAATCACACACCAGGCCTTTCGCTGGCCTACTTAATTGTGTTTTTGTAAATAGAGCTAAAACTCTAGTTTTACTCACTGTCCACCAATTCCCTTGGCCTTTCCAGGAGAGCTTCAATACGTGTCATTTTTTAAAAATAGAAAACCCTCCGTGAAGAAAACATCACAGCTGCTGAAGTGTTTATTACAAGGCCCTCCTGGTGATAGCACTGATTTTTTTCACAAGTCATCAGGTGCACTCACACAATGCTTTTTAACTTGGCTGCTGCATTAATGCTTTCTCTGGGCTGGCATAATATAGTGATTATCAATAGAAGGGCTGAACTGCGAGGTCCCTGGTGGTCTCTGGGCTTGGTGGATTTCTTGAAGACGTTTCATGACCCAACTAGGGAACATCATCAGTGCTAGAAGGGAGGGGGGCTGTGGAGAGGAGGAGGAGGAGGAGGGGGAGGGGGAGGAAATAACAACGGTGAGGTTCTTAGTGCTCTCTGAGCTGGGTGGCTTTCTTGCAGACATTTCATGACCCAACGAGGGAGCATCATCAGTGGCATTGACTCTGCAAAACAACTAAGCTCAGAGAGCACCAAGGATATCTCTCAGTCTTCTTCCTCCTCTCTACAAACCCTCCCCCTTCTAGCATTGATGACATTTCCTAGTTGGGTCGTGAAATGTCTGCAAGAAAAAACCACCAAGCGCAGGGCCCGATTATTTAATTCTGAGCTGCAAAGATTTTCTTCGACTGATATTTTTTTCTCTGATTAAAACTGTCAATTTGGCCATTTCTGAAGAGCCCCTCCCTGAGTTAGAAGCGCAGTTAAGAAATATGAAATATAAATAAACGAATAAATACAATTTCCACCACTTTTTCCACCCACCCATCCATCCGCCAGGTTTAACGTCCTGGGAACATACAGCCCCTTAAGCGTAAAGGGGGGAAGAGGAAACCGGCTTCAATTCCAAATAATAGGAGGCTGCATTTCCTGGCATGACTGGCAGGGGGCAGACGGGCACCAGGTTTCTGTGCCCAGTTTATTCTGGGTTTATTCAGCTTCAGAACCAAAGGATGCTGTACAACTTGGGCAGGTTTTTCCAGAATCACTGAAGAAACAAAAGCTCAAGAAGAGAATTTAGCTGATCATAGAGCAAATATGGAGAAAAGTTTGAGTCACCACCAGATGGATTCGTAGCTGGCTGACAAATCGTACTCAGTGAGTAGTCCTTAATGGTACTACGTCTACGTGGAGGGAAGTAAGCCGTGGGGTGCCACAGGGTTCCGTCTGAGGCCCAGCACTCTTCAATATCTTCATGAATGACGCAGAGGAGGGAAGAGAAGGGGAACTTACCACCTTTGCAGATGAGTTTGTGAAGAACGGTTGCAGGATTTGGGTTTGGCCAGTCTAGAGAAAAGGAGGATTAGGGGGGACATGATAGCAGCATTCCAGTATTTGAGGGGCTGCCCCAAAGAGGAGGGGGGTCAATCTCTTCTCCAAAGCCCCTGAAGGCAGGAGAAGAAGCAACGGATGGAAACTCATCCAGGAGAGAAGCAACCTGGAATT
>JANHFL010004249.1:0-15648 GCA_032468155.1 Oxyrhabdium leporinum
GGAAGCGGCAGAGCATGGCAGCCCCCCCCCCCCCAGCCTATCCCAGGGCCTCAGATTGGGATAAGAGAACGAGGTGGGGGTGCGGGGTGTGTGTGTGTGTATGAGGACTGGGAAGAAGGGAGGGGAGAGAGGCCTGGGGCTCAGCTTTACTTGCCCTGCTACAAAATGAGATGAGGCTGTAGAGGAGGCAAAGGCTCCCCTTTGTGGCCCCAAACCCCAACGAAGCCAGTGACCTCTTCTTAGTAGGAGCTACTCGGGCAATTGGAGGACAAACTAAACTTTTAAGAGAGGCTGCAAACTTTTCTTAGCAGAAGGGAAGCAAGCTGAGTTTCTCTCTCTCTCTCTCTCTCTCTCTCACACACACACACACACACCCCGCGACGCCTCCTCCGTCCTCGTCCCTGCACCGGGTCAGCCAGGCCCTTCTGGCGAGGGAAGGTCTCAGCATCTGCGGGGGGGGGGGACCGCCGCCCTCCCCTCCTCAGGCCAGACCTTTTCCGGGCACCCTGCCAAAGTCCCAGGGCAGCCGACCTCCCTTTACCTGCTGCCGCCGCTGGTTTGGGGAGCGGGGGGGGGGGGCGCGCGGAGGGAAGAGGAGGCAGCAGAGCTCGGCTAGCTTTAGAAGGGAGGCCAGGCAGGCTCCCGAAAGGAGACGCGGGAGCGGTCCTCGTGGGAATGCGGCAGGGAAGCGGGGTGAGTGTGAAGGGTCGCCGTGGCGCAGGAGGGCGGGAGGGAACTGGACCGAAGAAGGGCCGGGGCGAAGCTAGAGTCCTCCTCTCCTTGCTATCGCTCTGGTGAGGGCTGAAAATTTGCAGGGGCTGATTTGAAAGGCCTAATCCTAGTCTGAACCTTGGAGGGGGCGGGGAGTTGAACGGCGAAGGCACTCTGCACATGATCCGAGGCAATCCTGCCACAGCTCACGGGTGGCGCTGCTAACGGTTGGGGGAGTCTGAGAACTGCAGCGACGCCTCCTTTTCTCTCTCTGAGCCGCCTGAAAGAGCGTCCTTAACCCATTAACCAACGCCAGCCTCGGAATCCCTTAGATCGGCATAATTAATCCCGAGGAAGTTCGGGATAAGAGAGGAGCCGTCAGCCAGGGACTTGGCGACGAGATGCGGGTTTTTTTTTTAATTGCGCCCAATCAGGAGACATTGCTGGACTTCTTCATCGGACATCTGAGGCGTTCAGAACAACTTTTCATAAAACTTGCAGGTCTACTTTGAGAAGCCATGAGTTCGGTCCTCTCAAATGGCGGAGGTTAGGGACGGTCTTTGGGGATCTCCCCTCTCCTTCAGCTGAGGGAGACCTGGACGATTTCGGCCAGAAGCCGCCCCGGAGAGATTGGTCAGAGAATGGACAGGAAAGCAAAGCAAGAGCACACTAGGGTCTTTTCTCCCGCCCCTCCGTCGCAACCTCACAGTTTTTAATCCACACGAATACACAGATACGAGTGTACTTTCTCTCCTGCCCCGCTGGTAGATTCAAAGAGAACCAATGGCAACCGGGGGGGGGGGAAGGGGGGGGAAGGAAGCAACCTGTGGTCAAAACAGTTAAAATGGCGGCCAGTTCCATCAAGAAACCGGAGGAGCTTCGATCGCGTCGCCGCAACCGCCATCTTGACTTTTTTGACTCACCCTGCCAACATCTTGAAAAGGGGGAGGGGAGGTTTCGTTCAATCTTCGTCTCTGGCCGGATCCTGCAAGATGAGCTGCTCAGCTCACTTTGTAATCTAACCGAACATAGACTGAATGCTGTCCTGCAGCCAGCCGTTCTTCTGGTGTAGAGTGGCCCCGTTAAATGACAAGAGAAATAATTGTAATTTGAAGTGAACTGCCGAGACCAATATTTTTCCCGTCGTCCCATCTGAACCGCGGAAGCTTCTAGGGAAGAATTAGAAGCCCGGAGGAAAAGCACCCACCAAGCGGACCCAACGCGGGGCGAGGAGGTGCGCACGAGGGATCCTCTATTGCTGCAGAGATAGAGAGCGGTGTGCAAGGGTCCTCTAGCCTTACCCCCCACCCCACCCCAAATCTTTGCACTTAAGCCTCATCAACGCACAGGTTATTTGCTTGTGTATCTGTGTAATTTTCGAAACAAGGCGAGCAGACGACAAACTACCGGAGGGAATGGGGGGGGGGAGTGTGGAAAAAGCGAAAGGCCGGGGAGGGTTTTTCGAAACAGAAGGAAAGGAGCGGGGACCACGCGCAAAACAGGCTCCCGGCTGTCCAGCAACTTAAACGGGAGGCGCGAAACGAAGCCGCACCCACCAATCAGAGCCCTGTTGCGCCGGTCGCTTGTTTCGGTGCGTGTCCGGCAGCGTTTCGGCCTGCGAGTAGGTGCTCGCCCGGGACCAGCTGGGGCCGCTTCAAGCAGCTGGAAGGAACAGCCCCAACTGTAATGGGGAGGCAGGAGCTGGAATACAGGTGTTCGCGCCTCAGCTCCAGGTGTGAGTTCCTTACCAACACTTCACTTCTTCAGAATTGTTCATTCCAAGGTGAAAGTTTAGAAGGCCTCTCCTCCTTCATTGCGAAGGAGATACGAGATGCGTCCCAAAAGTATCTTGTGCATCCCTATCTCCCTCCGCGCCCTTTTTTACTTGGGAGACAATTCCCCGAAATGGCGTCTCTGCACAGTAGATGCCTCGGTGAAGCACAGCTACTGTTTCGCTAAGGGAGAATTTCGGGCTGAAGGGCAGCGTAGGAGTGATAGCTCACGACAACTTGATGGAGCAATTGGGAAAAGCAGCCCTGGATCGTCTCCCGCCATAAAAAGTGAAACTTTGTCCGGTTCGCTGGGCCCGATCCGAGTCCCTACCAACCAGACTTGTTCATCTCCTTACCGAGAGCGAGGACCAGTTTGGCCAAGACTGAAAGAAGTTGCGTCGCGACCAAAACACGGGTGCCTCGAACGCCTCGCTCCTGCTTTCTAGTGGCGGCGTTGGGCTTGCAGGAGAGAGGGAGCCCACTCGAGCCGGGGGTGGGAAGGCGGCTAGGGGCACGTGCTCCACCCACGGTAGAGGGGAAGCCGTCGCTGACTGCGAGTCAGCTCACCTGGTCTTGTCCAGCCAAAGGGTCTTTTCTAAGCCTGTATGAACCCCCGCCTCCTTGTGGAGTCGAGCAATTCACCCGCTTTGTCAAAACATTTATTTTTCTGGCGCTATCCCGTAATTTGTGGGCTAGGCTAGAATTTAAGGCGCGTCCCCAATCAACGGAAGGGACGTTTGAAAGAAATGCGTTTCTAGTGTGGGGAAAAGGTGGGGAGGAGAACCATGCTCCGCATCCATGCCCTTCTGTAAATGACTAAGGATCCCCCCTCATCCCTCAACACTACTAGAAGTGATGAAGAAAATTAAATGCAGAAGGCTTCGTCGTGGGAAAGAAGTTAGCAGATTAATTAGGATTGATCCAACCTGGGTGCAACATTTCTCATTCCAAAATTACCAGCGGGAAGCACCGACGGGAGCTGTCTGAGGGGCAGATGCCCCCCTCTTCCCCTTTGAAAGCAGCCGAGACTGGAATACTCCTTTGCACAGCTACGCGGCGCGGGAAACCACTTGCTTTGCTGCCAGGCGCGCGTTGCACCCGGATACTGATATGGCGCTGCGAGAGGAGCAGTTCCCTGCCCCCCTCCCCAGCCTACTACAGGTAGTCCTCGAGTTGCGACCACAATTGAGCCCAAAATTTATATTACAAAGTGAAATATTTGTTAAGTGAGTTTTGCCCCCATTTACAAATTTTCTTGCCACAATTGTTAAGGGAATCCTTGTATTTGTTAAGTTAGTAACTCAGCTGTTAAGTGAATCTGGCTTCCCCATTGACTTCGTTTGTCAGAAGGTGGCAAAAGGTGATCACATGATCCAGGACACTGCAGCGGTCATAAATATGAGTCAGTTGCCAAGCATCTGAATTTTGATCATGTGACCATGGGGATGCTGCAACGGTTGTTAAGTGTGAAAAATGGTCATAAGTCACTTTTTTTGTGCCGTTGTAACTTTGAATGGTCACTAAATGAACTTGTAAGTCGAGGACTACCTGTATCTCAGAGGTCAGTCTCTCTAGAAACTCCAGGTTTCAAGAGAGCCTCACATTTCGGTTCAATAGTTTGCAGGAAGACTGAAGTGGAGGATCAGAGATTCCTTCTTCTGTGCGATGATGCCCAGCATGAGGGTCCAAGGGGGAAACAATAAGAGTGGGGAGAAGTGAGAGTGTGTGAGATGCCAAATTGTAATTGGGGGCTTTACAATCACAATGGTTTCAGCCGGATTCTCAGACCCCTTGATCTGGATACCATGGCGCAATGCAGAAAGTGTTCCTCAGCTAAACCCAGATGGTCCAGGGGAAGAGGTTTGACCCATTGCGCTGTGAAACTTTCTGTGAAACTATATTTCCCATCTGAGCCGGGTTGTCAAATGGCTGGGGGTGGCAGCTTGGCCCCTCGGTTGCTGAAGAGAAACCATGCCTTCCCTGGGGAGCAACCACTGACTCTTGGGGGAGGGGGTGCCCCTCTCAGGTCCCCAAGCAAAATCCCTGAAAACTCAGAAGAACTTGAGCTTGTTTTTCTGCGAGAAGGGGGACTCCCCTCATCCCGCCCCCGCCCGGACAGTTTCAATGGGTGGGACGCCCAAACCCAGCGCTGCCTTTTGATTTCCTGCGCCCCCCCCCCCAACAAGATTATGAAGGGCAAAGCGGGCACTTCTGTTCATCGACATAATTAATTTGGCTGATACCTTCAGCTGGAAAGACGGATCAAGTGCTCTTCCAAGGAAGTCTGCTGGGAGTCCAGTCCATTTTAGGGGGTTGATCCTCACCCCCATCCCGCAGCTCCTCAACCAAATGCCCTTTTTCTCTGCTTCAGCTCTCAAATATGCGTAAAGGTCTTTAAAAGCAAGACTAGCAACAAAGAGTATCTTGTTTCAGCCTGCGCTCCCACTACCTAGAAAGGCAGTGATCGAATTAAGTCTTGGTGGGAATACTGTACCTAAAATTAACTTTCTCATGACCAACCGAATCACCTGGAAAGGCCAGCACAAATGGGGAAGAGGTATTCTCGCTGTTGATTTCAATCAGCAACCAATTTTAAAGAAACCAATATGCTAATATAACATAGGTATAAATTAAAACAAATGCAGTGCAACATTATAGTAACACAGGAAGAGGAGGAGGAGGAGGAAGCGGAAGCGGCTTAACATTTTAGGAAGGAGCAATTTAGGAATTTGGATTTGATGTCTGAAGACAGCCAAGGACTATCAGCACTGGTCTCTCTCCTTCACCACTACACACACGTATATATGTAGTCTTATATTGCACGCTGAAACTAAAGAATTCTTGAAAGCCTAAGAAACCAAATAATTCAAGTATAGCCGTATGCCTAGGGGGAAGGGGGGAGGCGAGGGGGACTTAAACGATTTCATCCCGCCTCCCCCCATTCAGGTTTTATCCTTTTGGTTTTTTTTCTGTCGCCCTTTTATACGGGTTACCGTTTTTTTTTCTTAATCGGATTCGGATTCAGATTGGGATTTCCAGTTTTTTGGGGAAGAAAGCACGCAGACATTTGAGGCGTGAGAGAGTTAACATGTTAGTGATCTCCCAGGGACTTTTGCCACAAAGCCGGCGGCAAAGCCACGCGGGTGTCCGAGATTGTGCAGACCCGAGACCACGCCGTTTACCGGGCTGTGCAAGAGGGCATAGACCGCGTCAACAGACGCTCCGCCAGCAACCCTCAGCGCATTCAGAAGTGGGCCATTCTAGGGAAAGATTTCTCCATTTCCGGGGGAGAATTTGGTGAGTTTGCAGGGAATTTTTTGGTTAGGGGGCATCTCCGTCCCGCGCTGGAGGTGTAGATTATTGGGAAGGCGGCAGCTTGGCGAAGCGAGAGGATAAACTCGTCAAAATTGCACGAAATGTAAGCTCTTTCTGCTGGGCGTTGAACCTCCGAAGTGACATGCTGCCTGAATTGAGCCCAGCTGTCGTTTTCCTTCAGTTCTTTCCCCAAGAATGCCTCCCAGTGACCAACTCCCTTCCCGTTTAGGCCCATCGATGAAATTAAAGCGGCAAACGGTGGCCGAGAAGTACCGAAATGAAATCGAAGCTTTTTACAAGGAGTGAAGTTGAGTCGCCTAGGCTCCGACGGGAGAGGAAATCCTGCCAGCTTCTTTTGTAGAGCATTAACTGTTCCCATGCAAACCTTACACTGGAAAAGGTATGAATAGTTTTTGCAATTGGAGCGGAGAGCATCTACAGCCCCCTTGTGACTTCCCCGTGTAATATTCCATTTAGCGACCAGTAAGACCGAATCAGAACTCCCAAATACATTCCACTTAACGTGGGCTTTTGTTCTACTACAGTTATGTGGGCTGGAGGTGGAATGATTAATTAATACTTTTCAAATCAAACTGTATCTTGACTGATTCTGAATTCTGCAGGAACTATTCAATTGCATGGAGAAAGGTCATTTTTAAGCCGGCTCGGGGAGGGGGGGAAAGAAACATACATCAAATGAGACAAATATTTTATAAAGCAAACGTTGGCTAAAAAGTTTTAGAGGTACCCCAAAAGGTACCCATGAATCTCTCCGCAGTGAGCCATGATTGGTTCTGACGGTGCTGCTGCGCTTATTACAAGCTTTTTATACTACCATATTCCACATGGCTCCAAGTAGATTATTTTATTCAACAAAACAACACTTTTCCATGATTCCAGATTATTTTTTCTCCAGCCTTAGTTTTCATTGAGAAACCTGAACACTTTATGATTCATGACATGTTACTTGTTTGTTACTTAGACTTAATGTCCTTTCTAGAATCAGCCTGAGACCTTGCAGAGATAAAAGAGGGAGATGCAAAAAAATAGATTGTCAGAGCATTTAAAGCCTCACTTCTTATTAAAAGAACACAAAAAAGCAAGAGATTTCTTTGTAGTCTTTTTATTTTCCTCTCGTTATGCATCGGATGGCAGCCACCCCCCCCCCACCTCATTTATCACAGACAGCTGCAAAAACACACATTCTGACCCAGTCAAATAGTGTTTCCCAGGTTTTGAGCCCATTCCGAGATAGGAAAGTGACTGCATTAAACACCGCGCAGAATCACACACAGGATAAAGCTGCCTGCCTCACGGCTACTTTTCTGACCGGTGAAAATACCAAACGGAATACAAGCAGTTCTGCTGGTCTGATTTCAACGGGAATGAATACCGCCCCCTTCCCAAAATCCCCACCAAGCTGGAGGTTGGCACTCCTGGTTAGATGGGTGGTCCTGCCGTAGCTCGTATCTCCAATTTGGAAAGGAAACGGGAATGGGACAGAAGCTGGGCAGGGAATCCGTGCAAGGCATTCTAAAATCGAGGTGTCCAACCTTGGCGCCTTGTAAGACTTGCGGACTTCAACTCCCAGAATTCCCCAGCCAGCCAGCCTGTCTGTCTGTCTGTCTGTCTGGGAGTGGAAGTCCGCAGGTCTTACAAGGTGCCAAGGTTGGACAATCCCTGTTCTAGAGGTTTGCACCACGGTGTATTACGTAAGGAAAAGCCAACAGGGCTTCCAAGGATGAGAGAGAAAGATTGCATCTTTCCTTTAAGAAGGATTGGAAGTGCCCTTGGCAGCAGCAAGATTGATGCTTTTGTACCCAGCATCTCTGCAACTCCTCTCTTCCACCAACTTCTGTTCCCACAAGGCAAAAGTCAGATTCATTGATTCATTCGTTGATTCCCGTGCAGCAGGAGAAAACTCCCACCTTAGCATGTGTTGTGTGTTTGCTCACATCACCTGGAACAGCGACGAATCAAGCAACCATCAACACCTTCAATGTCGTCCCATCTCGCACCGAATACATTTCTGGTTTCTTTTTTTTTTACTGTAGTACTGTAGTGCCTTGAAACCCAGTTCATTGCAGAGCAGCGCACTGAAATATAACCTAAAGCTGTATAAACTCCAGGCACGAAGCAAATGTCCTGCAGGTACATTCTAAAACCCCAAAATATATATTTGATATTCACCAAGATAAATTTAAAAAAAAAAAAAAGCATTAGCATTCTCTTCATAATCAGCAGCAGACAAAGGCAACTGATAGAACGGATCAGCGCGAGACGAGGTGTAAAAAATAAAATAAAAATGCTGAAGCTGTAACAGGATAACGTGGTTATTTCTTTTAACCGCTGAATGATATTCCTTCTGCCCTTAAAAATCTGGATAGTTGACATTTTAGGTACACGAGTTGAAATGCCCAGTTTTTCAAGTCTTTATGCTTTGGAAGGGCAAGTTCCAGGAGTGAGTAATGAAAAAATAATTCTATTTCCAAAGGAGAATTTTTTATTTTGTGCTATTTTAAGGCCAGGAAGCTGCTTAAGGACAGCTTGAGGAGTGTCTTCTACTGCTAGGGTGAGGGGGAAAAATACTTCAAGTTTTGGAGTGTTTCTGGAAAGTGGAAGGGTCTGAAATGCAAGGGTACCTAACAATTTTATGGTTTCAAGCAAAAATGGAAATGGAGTTTATTTCTAGAAAAAGAAAAAAAACCCGGATGTGACACATAATAAATAACAGCATCCTTTAGGAGGGATTGAAACCAGGAGGACACGCAGAAGACTTCTATTCCATGGCTCTCACTCTACGGCAGATCTCTGCGGTGAATTCGGAACATTTGGCGTTGCCTCCCAAATCTTTGGTCAAGACCTAAAATTGGGAAAGGGAAATTTTGGCTAATTGTGCACATGGAACTTAAGATCATTTATGAACGGGAAGGAAGAACAGGCTCCCTCGCCTACTTTTTCTACCATCGAATGTCTAGGCCACACACAAATAAAGCTTGCGTTTTATGCGTTTTGTACTGAAAGACAGAATAAATTCGCAGTTCCTGCTTTCGAGTCTGGTATGAGAGGCAACTTTTGGCATCTTGCCCCCCAGCGCTCATAACCGGCAGTGCCGACAGCGTCATTTATACAGCAGAAACAGCGAAGGGTGATAAAACCAGCCTCGCCTAAATGCAGGGGTGGGCGGCTATGGGGACTTCACAACCGCTGGGCTTCAACTCTCGGAATTCCCCAGCCAGCAAGTCGTAAAGCTGCTCTAGTTGCTCACTCCTGACCTAGTCAACGCCTAACCGATTATTATTATTATTATTATTTTTGGGGGGGGGGGAAGGGGAAGTACCGTGATTTCACAGCCACGGAAAGCCTGACCCTAAACAAACAGGCATTCAATCCCGGAAGGTGCCCTCGCACCTCCGTTTGGCCAACCTCAGCAAAATCTACCTTCTGGTCTTTGATGGTCTCGAAGCAAGCCGTTTCTATTTTCATGGCGAACTCTTGCATCTGCATGTGACGCAGCATCATGACGGCACTCAGGAGAAGCGCCGTCGGGTTGGCCAAGTCTTTCCCGGCAATATCCGGAGCCGTTCCGTGAACCTGGAAAGGGAGCGCGGCGTCCTCAGCCCGCCGACCCATCGCTGCCCCCGTCCCCTCCCCCAAAAGGCCACTCTTAACAAGGTGAGCCCATGTGGCGATCCAAATCTTACCGATTCAAAGATTGCAACTCCGTTGGCACCGATATTCCCGCTGGGAGTCACACCCAGACCCCCGATCAAGCCTGCGCACAGATCGCTGAAAGAAAAACAACAACACACCCACACCCACGCGTAAGGAAGAGGACGGGAGAAAGGACGATTCGCCTTTTGCGGCTGGGGAAGATATTGGAGAAGCCCAACGGAGAACCCCAAGCTTGGTAGCAGGGGAAGCACAATCGGGTCGCATCAGAGGAGAACATTTGGAAGGAGAAGCTCTGTGGACGCACAATCAACTCGAAGCTACTTGCCTAAGGATGTCCCCATACAAATTGGGCATGACGAGGACGTCAAAGTGAGACGGATCCTGCACCATCTGAAGGGAGAAGGGAGACGGGTAACGGTTGCTTTTAACGTCAGCAGAACGGCGGCCGCTTCGATGAGGCACCGCACCTTACATACTCACATTCAGACACACGGTGTCGAGGTACATTTCGTTGAACTTAATATCTTTGCAGTTTTCTGCGGCTTCTCTGCACTTTCTCAGAAACAGGCCATCAGACATTCGCCTGCACACAAAGAAAAAAGCCAGGCAGGTTGGAGGCCAAGGTGCACACACGGGTTTTTTAGTTCACCGGAGTCTTCCATCACCTGCAGCTAAGCAATTATAAAAGCTTGCTTTTAGCGAGTTAATTTGGAAGGGCGGAGAACGGGGATCGAGTCTTCAATCGAACAACACCTGCCCTACGCAACCTCTCTCTCTCTCTCTCTCTCTCTCTCTCTCTCTCTCTCTCTGACAATGTGTCGCAGCAGAAAAACTTGGCTTGGTTAAAAAAATAATAATAAAGCAGTTAGGATGCTGAAAATTGGAATAAGAATTGGAAAGGCTTGGAGCCATTTTATCACCACCTACATAATGTTAGCTTTGTGCACAGCGGTAACTTTGCTCCTTTGATTATTCCTGGCATATTCAAAAGCAAAATCAGCAATTCGCTTGCTTGCATCCTCGGTGATGAGTTTAATGCTCTGCACAACGCCATCCACAATCTGAAAGACACACAAAGGTTAAGCAAGTAGCCCAAAAAAAAAAAGGGGGTGGGGTGGGGGTGACGAAAAACTTGGAGAAACCAAGTTAAGCGGCGGTTAAAAGTTAATTTCATTTCAGCATTTTGTTACATCCAAGCAGCCTGCAGGATCTGGGCGTGTGGGGTGGCTGGAATAAACGCCCCCCCGAACCGCCTACCACGTGCTCGATGCCGCTGTATTCGCCCTCCGTGTTCTCCCGAATGGTGACGATGTCCACGTCCGCGTACGGGGTCCTGTAGCCCTCGATGGACACGCAAGGGCGGATGTTGGCGTAGAGGTCAAACGTTTTGCGGAGCAGCAGATTCATGGACGGGTGGCCAGCAGCTATGGGAGTTTTCAAAGGGCCTGGGAGGCAAGCAGAGGCACGAGAGATGTGGGAAAGCCCTCACTGGCAGCACAACGTTTGGAAACCGGCAGTGAACCAAGCAGCATTGTGTTTGTTTTTTTTTACACCCACGCTGAAATGTGATTTAAAAAAGAAAGAAGCAACGGGACCTCCTTGGCGTATTTCCAACCGTTGTGTAGCGGAATTCAAGCACGAAGTACAGCAAAAGTTAATAGTTCTTCCTTTCCGGCCAAGTACCTTTTAGTCCTATTTTGTTCTTGTCCATAGACTCTTTGGCATCTTGGGGTATCGTCCACTTCCCTCCCGGTCCTTGGATGGCAGTCACTATTCTTTCTTCAAACTGAACAGGGACCTAGACACATTTTTTTTTGGGGGGGGGGGGGAGAAGGAGGGCATTATCCGTTATTGTGCTCAGAAATTAAGACAATTAAATTGCACTTTTTAAAAAGCATCGGCAGAGCCTCAAGCAGGAAAGTGCTATCCAGGAATAAAGCCGCCGCTTATTCAAAAGGGATAACCAAACCCACGAGAGCATTTACCTTAGCAGCTTCGAAAATCTCCACCACAGCAGCAGAGATTTCAGGCCCGATACCATCTCCTGGGATCAACGTTACCGTCTGAGGCTAGAAGGAAAAAAAAAACACCGAAAACAAGCCCTCATCCACCAGATGTTATGCTTAGAGATGATTTGGAAGAAAAAAAAAACACACCCACCCACCCTGCAGATTATTTGGACTTTAAAGGATGCCCTGTGATTTCTGTGCATCTTTTTACTCAACGAGAGGGTTGCAGCTTTTATTCTTAGGGGCTTCCCTGACCTGCTAGCTTTTTATGGATACAGAATTCAGACACCTTCCTTGCAACGTGAAATGGATTATTACGTAAAGGAGTTTGCGTTCTTTCTTTTCTTTTCAAAGGGGGCCCTGAGGCTGTAAACGATGCAGTGAAAAGATGGATCCCATTATGAAGTAAACCTAGCACGTTTTGTGACACGTTTAGGGTACAAATCTGTTCCTGCCAGCCATTCCAATCCACTACCCGGAGAGCCATCGAGAGCAAGTCCCTGTTTCCCCCACATCATCTGAAAGCTGACCCTGCCTGGTCGTTACGTGGAGCGTGCCGTATTTTTGAAACATGGAAGCACAACGTTTGACAGGGTGCCCAATCCCGAATGGCAAATAGCTGCCTCAAACATGATCTGGACGGTTTCGAGCATTCTGAGTTTGGAACAAAAGGTTTTGTAATTCATACAGGACATTTGAGCAATTGCATGCCTGTAATGCTTTGTACACCCCCAGCACTCACCCCATTAAAGAGAATTTATTTTCTACACATTTTCCGCACGGCACAGGAAACAGAAGGAACCTCTTTTCCTTCCACTCTCCACTGCTTTAAAGCAGTGTTTTTCAAACTTGGCACAACCCTCTTGAAAAACAAACAAACAACTAGACTGGTATACTCACGGTACTAGCAAAATTTCGGGTCACCTGTTTCTGAATTCTGAAACCCCCAAGAAAACGAAAGACCTATAGCAATGAAAATAAGAACACAGTTCATTTTAGCAGCCAGGCTAACAGGAAAGCATCTTCTGTATTAAATCAGCACTAAATTTTAAACCAACGTAAGTACAACTGACTAAACCAATCAGCTCAGGAGAAGCAGAACCAAGCCGTGGGGTTTACAGTTGGCCCGAAAAACCAATCAAACCGAAGAGGGCAGAGATACCCCTCCCTGTCGCTCACCTGCAGGGAATTTGGGGCATCCCCAGGCACCATAAAGATAACACCACCACACCCAGCCGCAGCCCTTGTTCTGCAGCTTCACACTGCTATCAGAAACTGTCTTGCAATATTATTATTTCTTTGCAGTATGGGAAAGATCAGATATTTGGCCCCACTAAAAACAGTCAACGCTTTCCTAGGGAAACCACGATTTCAGAACAAGCCGGGTGATCATCTGCCACTCGACCCCCGTGCAGCCAGGGGGCCCCTGCAGGCAGCCCTCCTTCCCTTCCTCCTGGCCTACCCCAGGGGGTTGTTGTGAGGGAGGACGGGGGTGGGCGATCAGCCCCAATAAGAGGCTATCCCCCCCCCCCCCGGCTGCACGGCCTCCAACTCCCAGCAACCTCTCGGCCTGCCGCGGGGGCTGCCGGGAGTTGTGATTCGGTTCCCCTCGGAAGGGCCGCAGAGGGCGCTCGATTTCAGGCAGTCGCCGGACTACGGCTCCCAGCAGCCCCCGCGCGCCCGACGAGGGAAAGGCCTGCCGGGAGTTGTGGTCCCGGGGCCCCGCGAGGCGCCAAGGGCGAACCCGTCCAAGGGCGCCCGAGAGGGAGTCACGGAACGACCACCCACCCCACTCGGGAAGGGAGGGGCGATCCAACTCTCGCGAGACCCCACGGGGCCATCCGGGGGGGGGTCCTCCTGAGGGACAAGCCAAGGGCACCTCAGGGTCCGCCTCACCTTCGGAGCCCAGGAAGACGCAGCCATGGCGAAGGGAGCGGAGGCGGCAGCGGCGACCCTTCCACCTCCTCGCCGGCTCGGCCCGGCTTGACGCTCGCGCCGCGGATCTGAAGGGAAGGAATCGGCCACGGCCCTCTCGCCGGCGCTGCTCTGAGGATGTGCCGGCCAATCGGCGCCCGCCGACTATCCCGGGCTGGCAGCGGATTGGTGGGAGTTGGGGAGGCCTACGCCCCGTCCCACCTCCGCGGCGACCGGGGAGGAGCCTTTCCCGATTGGTCCGCGCGGCACCTAAGAGTTGTTGAGGGCGGGGCTATGTAAAGGACTAGAACTCACCACGTGACCTCACCTGAATTCATGGTCTCTGCGAATGGAGAAGAATAAGGAGAAGAGACTTTAGAAAGAATAGAAATAAAAATAGGAATAGAATAGAATAGAAAATAGAATAGAAAATAGAACAGAATAGAATAGAAAATAGAAAATAGAATAGAATAGAAAATATGGAATGGAATGGAATAGAATAGAATAGGGAATAAGGAATAAGGAATAGGATAGGAACAGGAACAGAATAAGAATAGAATAGAATTAGAATAGAGAATAGAATAGAATTGAATAGAATAGAATAGAATATACAGAATAGAATAGAATAGAATAGAATTGAATTGAATTGAATATACAGAACAGAATAGAATAGAATAGAAGAATAGAACAGAACAGACCTTGGAGGTCTTCTAGTCCAAGCCAGTGCTCCAGCAGCAGACCCTAAACCATCCCAGAGAAGTGACGCTTCCTGAAAGCTCCCATTGATGAAGCTCCCACAACTTCCGAAGGCAACTTTTGCTCCACGGGTTGATTGTTCTCCCTTCTGTCAGGAAGTTTCTCCTTTGTTCTAGGCTGATTCTCTCCTTGATCAGGTTCCATCCATTCTTCCTTGTCTGCCTTTGGGTGCCTTGGAAAATACACCGCGTGGTTTACAACAAAAGCGTAACATGATTTCATCCTTACATCGGAATTGAATAGCCACCGATCTAAAATGTAATTTGCATGTTGAAAGGAAAGCCTATTATCCCCAAAGTAAATAAATTCCCAAGTGGTGCTTCTATTGCCTTCCTAAAATTTAATTAGTTAAAATTTAACTAAAGAGAAAAGCAACCTGGAGCCCAGGAGAAATTTCCTGAGGGTGAGAACAATTCATCAGGGGAACGACTTGCCTCCAGAAGTTGTGGCTGCTCCATCACTGGAAGCTTTTAAGAAGAGATTGGACAGCCGTTTCTCTGAAATGATACGGGGTTTCCTGCTTGGGCGGGGGGGTTGGACTAGATGACCTATAAGGCCCCTTCCAACTCTGTTAATCTGTGCTGAATCGATTTGCCGGCTTGGCCCATATAAGCAGCCGAAGCGTGCTGCCACCGTGTGGCCGAAGACGCGCAGCGCACGCTGGAGCCACCCAAAGGAGGACCGTCTTCGATTTCCCTCCGTGCCTTTGACATCTGAGGCAGCCGCGATGGTTTCTCCAGACCTCGGAGGCGTCTCCTCCGGTTGTCTCCCGCCAGCAAAGCCCTCCTGCTGCCCCCCCAGGGACGAACGAGGGAGCCCAGGCAGCCTTCTCCGGGCCTGATCTTCGAGGGGGAGGTTAACCCCTCTCTTCTGCAGGAAGAACGGACGCCGCAAATCATTTGATGCGGGCGGTGTGAGATTCGCTGGTTTTCCTTTTTCTTTTTTCCCCCTTCTCCCCCCCCCCCCGCCCCGCTCCTCGATCCGGTCACGTTGCATGCTTGGTCTCGATGCCAGCAAGACCCCCAGGCCCTAAATCTTGGCATGGGACGCACCTGGACGTGGGAAGGCGCCTCCTTCGAAAATGGGGAACAAGCAAACCATCTTTACGGATGAACAATTAGACGCCTATCAGGTGAGCCGGGCTGGGCTGGGCTGGGCTTGGGGATGCTCGGGGTGGAGGGGGAGCATGAGGCGCTCTTGCATCCAGCTTCAGCGGACGGGGTTGAAGGCTGGCTGGTCTTCCCAAAATCCCAGACAGCACCTTCTCTTTCCTGGGTGAAGCCACCTTTCTTCTGTACTCTTGGGTGCTTGGTTAGGAGACTTCCTTGTGGCGCGGCCCCTCCTTCGATCTGGCCTTGGGGTCAGGCTGAGCTGAGAGGCAGTTTTCCAGGACTGGGGGGAGAGACAGAGAGAGGGAGGGAGGGAGAAAGAGATGATAGATAGATAGATAGATAGATAGATAGATAGATAGATAGATAGATAGATAGATAGATAGA
>JANHFL010004249.1:28407-51856 GCA_032468155.1 Oxyrhabdium leporinum
CCATCCATCCATCCATCTATCTATCTATCTATCTATCTATCTATCTATCTATCTATCTATCTATCTATCTATCTATCCTTGCAGCTGTAGATAATGGAAGAAATGTTCCTTTTTCTGGAAAACCCGACACATTAGCTGGAATCATGAGAGCTAGTTTGATGAAATAGTTGAATATTGGATTGTGATTTGAGGAGTGGCCTTTGGCCGGTTGTTTTATTTTCCTCTAAATCCTCTTACTGGTTGGTATCCAAAAATAAAATGAAAGAAGCCAACTATGTATTCCAGGCCTTTAGGAGAAAAGTGGAAATAAAAATATCAACTTAAGACATCCATAAATTTAAAAGTAGTGAGAACATGATTAAATGATAGAAGCTATATTAAACAGAGTTCTGTTGTAGGGTCTGCAGAAATAATAAAGAATATTTTCAGAAATGCTTTTTTTTTTGCTTTCCTGCGATTTTTCTTTTACTTTTCAGACCTATATATAGTCACAGGAAAAGGAAAAAGAATGTTAAGCCTGGATTTTGATTTGAATGTTTGAGTATTGTGTTCTGAAAGTCTGGGGATGAAATGTGGCTTTTGTAGAGTGTGTGTTATTAATTGCTCATATGTGGGTGATAGAGATTTTAAAGCCAGTAGAATAATTTCTTAGAAATATTTTGGATCTCAAATATCAACATCCTCTGCTATTAAACTTCAAATATCTACCAGAAGCTCCTGCTTCTAAATCTTGTCCTTCCTAATCAGGAAGGCAAGGTGCCAGTGCTTCTGCTATGACATCTGTTCTAGTCCCTGTTTTCAAGTGGGGCTGAACAAATTTAAGGAAGAGAATTCTTGCTCAAATTCCAAATTGGCAAAGCATTTGGGATTATGATTATGTTCCCTTTTAATTTTTTTCACTGAAAATAAACTCCAGGCTGATAGTAGAAGAGGATTTTTTATGCTACAATCATAAACCAAATTCTTCTGATTTGAGTAGAATGCACGTCCATAGGTGCATGTTCAAAACTGCAGTCTTAGAAATATTCTGTACACATATGGAGAATCCCTATGAAAGCTGGCTAGGAAAGATATTATTTGTTCATGAAATTGAAATCACAATGCTAAACACACTTCTATGGGAGAATAATTCAATGAGATTTACTCCTAGTAAATACAATATTTAAGATTGTATGTGCTGCTGTGACTAAGGACTGAGAAAAATTCAATCTAGAAATGACCAAATTTCTGAAGCTAATTCAGATGGTAGGAAAACTATGGTACTTTTTGGGAACCTAAGAAAACATGAGGCAAAGGACTCATGATCATTGAATAGTGGATCACAAAGTACCCAGGGAGGAGATGTGGCTAGTTCTGATCTATGATCCAGCAGTTCAATCTTCTGTGTTCATGTTAGATTTGGTATAGTCTCACACACCCCTTTGGCAGAAGGAATGTATTACTTATTACTTATTATTTATTATCCAATGGCAGGATGGATGCCCGAATTGTTGGGTTATGCCATTCCACATGTGACTATGTTCATGAAATTTCATAAGAATCTCATGCTTTCTTTGTAGGGTACCATTTTAGTAATGTGGGTTAAGAGAACAGAACAGAAGAACAGAGTTGGAAGGGACCTTGGAGGTCTTCTAGCCCAACCCCCCTGCACAAGCAGGAGGGTGAACAAAACAACTCTGTCTTCTGCCCTTGTATATTAGAATATGAAGAGAATTGTTTCGTCCAAGCTTTCTCCTTAGTGTGCTTGTTTCCATTAACATTAGCACGGTTAGTAATATTAGGCTCTTTCCCCAGATATTTATGTCTAGGAAGTTGCTTCCTATCCCTCTCAGCTGAATTCAGTGCCAGTCCTGTTGCTGGCTTTCATTTCTAGTGGAAAGTATGGTATAAATCGTTCTAAAAGCTCATTGTGGCACCTAAAGTTTGTGAAATGGACATCAAGAGTCATCTTCTGTATGCTTGGAAAGCAAAAAGAAAACTGGTTCCTGATCCTTCATGCAATCTCTTTTGGATGTTTTGTCACATCATTATTGGTCCATGGCATCAATGAGGTGATGACCACACGGGGTGTGCGTTTGTTTGGAGAAATATCTTTTGCCCTCAGAGGAAAATGCTGTCACACTATATCCACAAAATGGCCTAAATGGCGTGTCAGCTATGAGACTGGAAAAGATGGTCACCTTGTGGTTTGAACATTAAGAAATGAATTTCTCATAATTTTCTCAGATCTGATGAGCAACCAAAGATATGCAAGAATTGCAGTTCATAATTTACAGTTATTCTCTGCTTCCATCTTTGCTATCCTGTGCTTCATTTGTCTTTCTGGGTTTAAAATTTTAGACAGCAACTGTAGAGTTTCATTTTGTTCGAGTACAAGCAAGCAGACAGAGCATATACAGAGCAATTTAAAAAATTGGCTAACAAGAAATTGTGTACATGTTATTGCACTGTCTGTCCATCTTCTTGTCCAGAATATCACTTGTAGCCATCTTTTATTTTCTGTAATGAGTTCTACTTACAACAACAACCATCTATGAATGAAAAGTGGCACCCACCACTTACCTCTTGGCCATGATCTTTAGGTGTGTGGGCTCACTGCTGCCTCCCTGGAATGCTCCCCTTGGATCCGGCCCATTTGCTCTCATAATCCTTTCCTGCTGGTAGAGAATGCAGACATCAAGATGTTCCAGAGGAAATGAGATTCCCTGAAATACAAAGCATCCATCAATCTGGAAGTTGATCCAGAAGAACGGTAGTAACAGGAGCTGCTTTTATCTAGACTGGATCACGATAGAAGCAAAGCCCTAAACAGAACACCTCTCCCACCCCCAATATTTTCCCTTAACCCCAGTCATGTCAGATGCTTCAAAAGAGGATGAGAGTGGAGCAAAAATCCTAAAGTATCTTTGAAAATGCCTTTCTCCCCTTTTGTGGTCTTGCAGAATTAATCAAAGGCACATCCCCTTGAATTATATCTCCTGAAATAGGAAACAAAGCCCTAAAACTTTGACTGTATGCTATGAGGAAAAAGGGAAAAGGAATTAAAAGCGAGCCAAAAATTCCAACCTAGATATTTTTGAATTTCACAAATGCCTTAACACCTACATGGGAGGTTCTGTACCAAACCACACTATATCCTTTCCCCATAACCATCTGAAAGACACCCCCAATTTGAAAAAATAACATGTGAGTGACACCTGCAAACGCTGCTCTGGTTCCTCTCCCCGCCAACTTAATAGACACTTTTCAATCTTCCCTGTCTCTGATCTTGATGGTGCTAGCTGGATATATGGGAGGTGACAATCCACCTAGAGAGTGCAATCCAAGGACTATACTTGCCCTTAAACTTAGCAGATAACGTTGTAAGAGCCACCTTTTCAGAAGCATCAGGGCCCTATTGCTATAGGTACCAGAGAAGGATAGAAGTCATGCAAAAACATGGGATTTCACTTTCTTTATTGCAGTTCTGTATGGGTAAAGTACATTTGGTGAAAGAAAGGAGGATTGGGAGAGAATCCAACAGCAGTCTGCTGGATTTCATTAAGCATATGTAATACAATACATACAGTTGTTAAGTTGAATCACTGCAGTTGTTAAGTTAATAAAATAGTTGTTGAGTGAATCTGGCTTCCCCACTGATTTTGTTTGTCAGAAGGTCAAAAAAGGTTGTAAGTCGAGGATTATCTGTACAGACAACACCCTATAGAGCTACAAGTGTGTGCAAAGATGAAATTGCTTTGCAGCAATTATCTTCTAGGTTTTAAAATTATTAAAATGTTAAGCTACATCAATGGCAAAATGGTGGCTAAGCTAGCTTTCCGAAAGAGCAGAAGCTGTGGCCCTAAGCATGGAAGATTAGATTGAGATATATGCTGGCAAAGACTTTGAGATACATAGATTAATAACTGAACAAAGACGTATCTGTGTTCTTCTATAAATTATTACTTTCTTTAACCTCAAACAAATGCCTCTATGTCAGCAGGATAGAACTGAATCTATCAGTGGAACACCAAGAAACAATAAGGAGCACGTTTAGCATTTGTGAGATTTTCAGAAACAATCTTACAAAAAATAAGGATAAGGAAACTTTGTTTGCAAATCATTCCAATTTGAACATGCAACAGAGAGGAAAAATTCGGAAACCTGGAGGACTGAGGGGAAACTGCCTGACTTGAGTGGGTGTCTGGAATCTTACGTAACAGAGTTGTTGTAATGGATAGAGCTCTAATGCAACATTTTTCACAGACACTATTTGTCCGACTCCTCTAATGGAAAGAATTATTTGATTATTTTTTTTCCAGAGATGGTTACAAGGGGGAAGACAGGCTTACAGGTGAACTTATTGGCCATTATTTCACTAGAGAACCAACCAACCAATCAAGGTCTTACAATGGCACTGAAAAAAAATGACTTATGACTGTTTTTCACATTTACGACCTTTTCAGCATCCCCATGAACGTGTGATCAAAATTCAGATGCTTGGCAAATGGTTCATACTTATGACCGTTGCCATGAACGCAAGGTCATGTGATCCCCTTTTGCACCTTCTCACAAGCAAAATCAATGGGGAAGCCAGGTTACTAACTTATCAACTGCAACGATTCGCTTAACAACTGTGTCAAGAAAAGTAATTAAGTGGGTCAAAGCTTACTTAACAAATGACTCACTTAGCAACAAAAATTTTGGGCTCAATTGTGGTTGTAAGTCAAGGACTACCTGTATATGAAATGTCAATGTTTTAGTTGTAACCAGCCCCTTCTGAGACTGTTCCAAAGTTCAGGCTAAATTCAGTTGGATTTGCTCCGCTTAAACTGTTGCCAAGTAGATCCTTGGATGGATTCTGCAGTTAGTAGAGGCATCGTCATACTCAAGACGTTCACAAGGAAACCAGGTGGCAGCAAATATGCTGTACTTTGGGAAAAATAATCTGTTTCAAAAGTTTTGTCAGGCAAATTCATTTTCCGTGAATTGTGAAGAAAGTCAATTGCTATATTTCTCCAACCAGCTGCAAAAATAATTAAGAAAAATGCGGTGCTGCCTCTCTTGTCTGATCTTAGACTCCCTGTAGTTTTGGACTTGTCAATCTGACATATGAACTTGCCCTGAAGAATAAGAAGTTCTTCAAAACAAATACTGCCTGCCTCCACTTCTCCCTCGCTCTCAGGAGTTTATTTTAATATTACTGCTTTTATATGTTTGGTTACATGTGTCCGAAACTGCATATTCCGCATTTGATAGCAGTTAAAAAAATAAAAGGTGAGAAAGGTGATTTTTCAATTATGCTCTGCCAAGAATTGTAATGCAGGAAATGGGCAGTAAGGCCTTGAAGGCTTCTTGGATTGATAAATGCTATGCAGTTGGATGACATCGATACAAACTGCTTTGGCAGCTATTCTTCTACGGTGCTCCATGCGTGCACAATGTGTGGTTTGTAGAGGAAAGAGAAGGCAGACTGGAAGGAAATAGTAATAAAAAGTAATGGCGAAAAAGCTGGGAGGAAAGAAAGTGAAAATAGAAAACTGCAACTACAGCACACTGGAAAGTTGAGAAGAGTTGGCAAAGACTACAGGGTACCTTTGAGCATGAAAAGAGACATCACTACAGAAAAGAGAGACTGAAGCCAGAGGTGTCGGCAGGTGGGAACAAAATCTGTGGAATGCAATTCCATTATTGAAATTCCACACCTTTTGTACATGCATGTGGCACATATATATAAAAAGGGTAAGACTTTGATCACAACAGGCATATTTTGATTCTCTCATTCTCTCTCTCTTTCACACACGCACACACAGAGAGCCCTGACTGAAGCCTTGTTTAAGGGCCTCACCCCCTTGCAAAAGAGAGGCCATACAAATCGATTGAGGCCCCTTTGTTTTTGCCGTTGCCAGGCTCAGCAACAAAATCAGAGCAGGTCTGTACTTACATTCACTTGAATTAAACTTGAATTCTCAGTAAGACACCTCAAGTGTATACAAGGACCAACTTTGCTGCCTAAGAAGGACAACATTGGGATGGTGTAGACATGAAGATTTGAGGAGTCATAATTGCAAACTGGTTGTCAAGCAGTCAAATCATTAGAAATAGAAATAGAACCATAGGGCTGGAAGGGACCTCAGAGGTCTTCTAGTCCAACCAACCTGCTCAAGGCAGGAGACCTCATACCATCCAGACAAACAGTTGTCCAATCTCTTCTTAAAAACCTCCAATGTTGGAGCACCTACGATGTTGTTCCACTGATTAATTGCTCTCCCTGTCAGGAAATTTGTCCTTAGTTCTCGGTACTCGATGTTGCTCCCTTAAAATTAGTAAAGTATTAAGGAAAAAAATCATGATCAGGAGAGCATAGGAATGCTGGGATGGCTTTAACATCTACTCTCAACTTTTTACTTTTTCATAATAATAGAAACTAGCCATTTCTCTAACAACAAATCTACCTAATCAGTAAAACCCAAAATCAAAGTTTCATTTTTTTCCACCTTAAGTACCTTAAGTCCAGAAGTGGTTTCCAAGTAGAAGTAAAGATATTTGTGGTTTTTTTTCTTTAATCAAAACAGTCAATTTAGCCATCTCTGCTAACTCCATCAGTTTTTGCAGCCATTCATCCATTGTGGGGATCGAGATGACTTTTCATTTCCGTGCATAGAGAAGACTTGCTGCCATCCACATATATAACATCAGTGTTCCACATTTTTTTTCCCAAGTCTTGTTCCATTAAACCATTAAAGAAAAGTCTCTGGTTTTCCATCTATATTCACTTTAAGAATTTTCTGTATTAAGATATGAATCCTACTCCAATATTTCTTTGCTTTATCACAAGTCCACCATATATATATATATAGGAATGCTGGGATGGCTGTAATTTCAGGACCATTTGTAAGTCCTGCCCATTCAATGCCATGATAGCTTCGAAATGGTGGCTTAACGAGTGGTTGTAACCCAAGGATTACTTGGACATGAGGATGCCCATGAAGATCAGTAGAAAACTTCAACCGGTGTAGGCTGCTCTGCTGCTGCTAGAATTCTGGCTGCGACAAATGTTAGGATCATTGTTTCACTTGCTCAGTGTGCTAACCTCCTCCATTTAAGGTCTACTATGAATTTTAAAGCCTTCAACAGCTTCCAAGCTGGATTCTTAAAGAGCATTTTCTTCTTCAGACAACTGCCCATGCCATCTTATAAGATTCTCGGCTATTGTAGGAGTTATGGACTTCCAAAGCCCAGTTATAGAAATATAAAAGAAGACTTTTGTAAAAGCAGCTATGGCTTTAAAATCACTATCTGAGGAAATTAAGATATCTTGGTCTTTAGGTGTGGTCTATTTGCAAATGAATAGAACATGGCTTCTCTTAACTGAGAATTTAGCTCTACTCATACCTAATTTAATACATTGGTCATTCTTGAATTAAACACTGTGGTAAGCTTCCCATTCCTTTAAATAAATGTTTCTCAACCTTGACAACTTTTAGAACTGTGGTTTTCAAAGCGTGCTTGCTGGGAAATTATGGGAACTGAATTCCACAGATGTTAAAGCTGCCATGTTTGAGAAATGCTGCCTTAAATAAAATAAACTTTATTTAAGAGATTAAGCTTACGTATAACTCTTGACTGTTTAACAATGTCATTTTCAGTCCTTTGATAACTGCATGGGTACCTCCAGAGTTTTGACAAATGGAGACCGGAGATAAGGCCTTTTGAAACTAAACCTAAAACATGGTCTCTGCTATGGCTCACTTGGCACATTCTGTGTTAATAGGTTTATGGGGTCAAGCCTTTGGGGGAACAATATTTTATATGTTTTAACATAAGCTGTTGTTGTTTTACATGCTCATTTTCTATTGGTTTTCTGCTGAATTTGTTTTTTGGTTCATGTGTTTTGTTTTGTTTAACTTGAATGGCGAGATGAAAGATAATAAAATTCCTGTATACTAAAAAGTTTCATAATAGCCATTCTTGTCACCTATTGAATACATTCATGATTTGCACTTAGGTTCTAGTAGGATGTAGTGCAAAATGCAGAGTAGGTATAATTCTCTTTCTAGGAGCAAGTGAATAAATGAATTATAATTGTAATTAAATTAATGTCAGGCACAATTGCAAATTGCACATGCCTGTATTTATTCACATGCTTTCTATCTGGAGTCTTAAGAATTCCTTATTTTTATATAAATATTCCATTCAGGATATGCTGAGGATAAATTCTCAAATCTATGAGTGCAATCTTTTCCATACTATCTTTGCAGATATGTAAGTGCAGATCAAAGTAGGAATTTCACTTTCATGTAGCATACCTATAGTTGCCTTTTGGATTTTTTTCATTTACTACAATCACACTGAATCTCATTTGCCGTTGGTTGCCAATTCACCCAAATTTGGGGATTTTTTTTTTGTAGGTGGAAAGCTTTATTTTTGTATTTTTTTCCATTCAAGTAATTGTCACCCTCTGCTACCATACACTTCATTGTATGTGATTCATTTAGGAACTTAAACAGAACTAGATCCACTATAGATTTGAAAGGTCCATTTTCTAGTTTCTCTTTATTGTGAGAAAACCTTGTTTACTCTGTTTTTATATATTCTATTGTATAACAAGTTTCTAATCTATAAGAGAACTCTGTCTATTTATCCTGATTGTAACTTTACTCAGGAGCCTTTAGGCAGGGGTTTTATTAAAAACTTTCTGAAGGTCCAAGAACCTTGTGTATACATAATAATCCCCTTTCACAAATCTATTGATTTATGGTTTACCTTTTCCCATTTTTCTCATTTCTACCATATGCTTGATTATTGTAATCTCTTATTTCCAGAATGCTTTTCATGTTTTCTAATTATTGCATTATATGGATACCCTGTTCTCCCCAGATCTTTGATGTGGAAGGTGATTTTAATGTCAAACTTGCAACCCACGGGCTGAATGTTTCATGCACTGGCCACGCCCACCCCCAGTTTAGTGAAGGGGAAAAAGTCGTGATATGTCACATAATGACAACGTGATGTCACGAGTTTGACACCCGTGACCTATATGGTTGTTTTAAAAAAAAAGCAGCATCACATTATACTTCTTTAAGGATCTGATGGTGAAAGCTGTCTGTCTACTGCCATGTTAATTTTTAATTTTTAGAAAATCCTAAATGTTCTCCATAAGCTTTTTTCTAGAAAAATCCTTTATTCTTCTTCATCGTATGGAATTAGTCCAATCACTGATCCATCTGATTTTGTGACATATTTTTTTAAAAAATCTTACTCCTGGTCTTAATCTTGTTACTAATCCAATCCTCAGAGTTGTTTTTTCTTTGCTTGTTTTGTTTCAGTGTTTCTTTGTTTGGCTGTTGCTCCTTGGGCCAGATCACTAAGAAAGCCTCTTAATGCTTCATAGTTTCTTCTATGCTATTTATTAATCCATCATCATCCTCTTGGATTGGCTAATACTGTAATCCATCCTGATCTGTAATTTAACTAGATTTTCACTAATTTCTGGAATAGGGCTGGTTTCTGATATGTGTCTAAGGAGGACCATTCATCCCCCAAATGAGCACATTATGACTTTAATATAATCTGAATCATTCATGATTGTGTCATTCATATGACAAGTTCAAGCTTGACAAATTAACACAAATATAACGATTAGAGTATATTCTTGTCTACTCAGGAGGAAATGCCACTGAATTTAATGAGACTTACTCTCAGACTGTGTGCGTGTGCGTATGTGTGTGTGTGCGTGTGTGTGTCCCCGTCTGCAGGAGGTAGTCAAAACAGTCAAAGATGGAGGCCATGATGGTGTGATCACCGAAGCACATGAAAAACACTACACATGAACACATGTGTCTCATATTTTATACGTACATAAAAGTCAGAGCTTCAGCCGTAATGCCCATCATTTTGAGTGTTTTTTACCAGAATCTTCTGGACATTCTGCTCTCAGAATTGCTGCATTGGGTAGTATCCTTTATCACCTTGAGTGATTTTCTGGGCAGGAGAACAGAAAACCTGTTCCACCGGTAAGAATTTTTTTGCTTAAGCTTAGCGTTACATGTGTAACTATCTGAAAAAAAAATATCTTGGCTTATTTTTACCAAAACACCACAATCAGAGTCTATGATTGTTATTTTTTTTAAGCATGGATTAACAATATATTTGAATGTGGACTCCTGGTTTACAACTAGTTTATTCATGCCCCAGTTATCTCTTCTGGGCGTCAGATGAGATCTGAAGGGAACAAATCTTTTTGTTTGCAAGACTAAAAATGCCTTAGAATTATATTCATGGGCATCAGGACATGTACATATGAACGGCATTACTGGCAGATCTGACTTCAAGAAAGGCATATATATGCCACAAAAATCCTCACTGCATATATGGATTTCTATTACTTTCCTCCATAAAATTCAGTTTAAAAAAAATGGATCTCTAACATGATTCGCTTACAGGACTATTCAGTTCAAACTGATACATTTTGAATAAGATAACAGGATATCTTCATACTCTATACTAGATTACAGTTACAAAACTATAATACCTAATTTTTTTTTAAAAATGCTTTTATCTTGACAAGCCTATTTTTAATAGTATCAGGAATGTTTTGGAGGTCTGCTGACTGGCTAGAGGTTCGAATAGAATGCCGTACAATTTTGAAATATTTCTACCTTTGTCTGAGAAAATTGGGGCTTAGCAATTGGCAAATCCTGCCCTACTCCCACTGAATAAATTGGAGCTTGAGGCTGCAGCCTGTTGCCTGAACTATTGAAAAATGCCTTTGAGTCTTTGGCTGTATAGAAGTATTTGGAACTCTCCCTTCGCTGTACCTGCTGAGTCCACTGCTATTCATTATGTCCAAGATCTAGCTCAGCGAAATATCAATGAATACCTGACACGAAAAACCAAAGGAAATATTAAAACTTCACCAGTGGGTTGCTAAAATACAAAAAGCATGTTTGCAAAATGAAACAAAGCGGAACCAAGCAAGTGATTTTGCACTGTGGTCCTACAGTTATATTGATAGTTATACTGAATTGGCCCTTGGTCTAGTGTTCCACAAACACATTCAATGGAGATACTGCCACAGACTTTAAAGTTATATACACACACAGAGCTTGTAAGTACTAAAAATTCACATCTTCTGCATCATCCATATGAACCAGCAGCTGGGTATTGTAGGTGTCTTGATTGATGAGGAATACAACTCCATGCATCTTCTGGGGGAGAATATTGAATGTAAAAGTGGTGATGGGACTTGCAAAATGAACGTCAATCCTCCCAGATAAACCTGACATGATTTAGGAAAAACATGAACCAGGAAACATGATTAGATGAACTGATTTTACTCTATTGTCAGGCTACATTAATAGAATCTTGTAGTCTGATGGCACAAACTTCCCATTATCCTTTTTAGCTCCTTGCTCCATTAAGGGGAGGGGTTCCTTCCTAACTTTCTTTCTCTGACTGTTAAACCACTGGAGGCTCCTGCCTCTCTTGCCTCATTGTTTCCTAGAGAGCATTCCTTCCCCTCTTTCTCCAAGGTCATTCACACATTCCATTACACACTGTGCTCAACACAGCTTACATCTAGATAGGTGTGAATCAGATTGCTGCTCCATATGCTGTAGCACAAGAGTGGGCAATGCATCAACCTTCCAATATTGCTGAATTTCAACTTCCACCAGCTCCAGCCAATATGGTGAATTGTGAGGGATCCTGGGAGCTGTAGTTCAGCGACATGTTGCCTATTCTTGTACTGCAACATATGGAGGCAAAATCTGATTCACGCTTATGTGGAGGTACAATTTGATGAACACGGTAGGGGATACAAATGAATAAATTCACAGAGGACTGCGTGGTAAGTCATATTTTGACCAGCTCAGCTGTAGTGTTATGGAACCTAAATATATGTTGTCTGCTTGTTTTTCAAGAAAACAGTTTTTGTTTTGTAACAGAAACACAATTTGTTTAATTTAGTTCTAAGTGAAGCTTTTTTTCTGGGAGTGTAGCTGTTCCCTATTTTACAGAGGATGTTTCTTTAACTGAGGGCTGCCCAACCAAAGCCAGATTGTTGAGACAGCACCTGAACAGTAGACAGAACAGGTGAAATATGTAATTTCACCTGGTCACATGGGTCATTTCTCAGTGTTTGCAAAATATATTTCTTTTAAAAATTTCCTTTCTAAATAAGTACCTCTACACACCAACTATAATTGTAGACAAATCAAGGTTCTTCCTGACCTCCCACTTCAGCATTTTGTAAATGTCTGTCTTATTTTCTTCTGAACCTTATGAATAGCAATTTTCATTTCCTTGTGGTGCTGTTTGTGTGGTATATTACAAAAGAAATATGTAGGTCAACAAGTTATCCCTCAGGCTTTCGGACCTAGAAAAGTCTGGGTGGGGTGTTGTAGAATCAGACATTCAGACTGGATTTGGCATTTTTATCCATCTATCAAGTCCTTCCGAAGGACCTGAGCTAGGCAAATGTTGTTGTTCAATGATGTAAAAGGTATTGTTGCAGGATGTAAGCTGTTCGAAGTACAGTGGCACCTTGGTACTCAATTGCTTTGAAACTCATCAAATTTGGTACTCAACACATTTTGACAGGAAAAAAATTATCCCAGTATTATTGGTTGTTTGGTACTCAACGCACAAGCTAGAACTTGTCGGTGTTGGCTGTCTTGTGACTCACTGCATTATTCCTTATGGGAAAAAATTGTTTGGTACTCATCATTTTTGGTAGTCATCACACCTCCTCAAACCAATTAAGGATGAGTACTGAGGTACCACTGTAAAGCTGCCTTTTGTAATTGGAAGGGACTTTGTAGGTGCTGATGGTGTTCAAGTGGTGCTCCAGATGTTTTGGGATTGCGCCCAAGGCTTCTATTACTGTTGGTACTATTGCTTTCTTTTGACACGGTCATTCTATTTGCAGGTCTTTGTATTTTGTGATTTTCTCTAGTTCTTTCTCTTTTCTTCCCTTCTACTGTCTTCAGGTGTTGCAAAAATCTACCCAGATTTTTTTTCCCCTTTCTTATCAACAATTATTAAGTCTGGTGGGGGCTATGTGGCAGATGTTTGCCTGAATTTTAACGTCCCGGAACATGTTAACCTCTTCATTTTCTATTACTTTTTTTATTTTGTGATCCCAGCATTTCTTGCTTGCAGATAAATGGTATTTCTTGCAGATATTCCAATGCACTATTGTTGCTACTTTGCCATGCCATTCTTAGTAGTTAGTGCATTCTTTTTGCAGCAGCTTATCAGATAGTCCACTGTTTCTTCAGCTTCTTTGCAGAGGCGGCATTTGCTGAATTATATAATGCAAAATCACAGCTGCCAGTTCTTTAGTTGGTGTTTTGGCCTTCACATGGATCAAGTTCTTCTCAAGAACCTAGGATGTCATAATGTATTAGCATAGTATATATGAAGATCCAAACAATGTGGCCTTTTATAATTAATAGATGGAAATTTTGTCAATGAATAGATTTTCTCATAATCTTTTAACCTGCTCATTTTGATTAATTTCACAACTATATATTCTCACCAATTTTTCATTAATGGCACATATAATTTTTACAGATCTACCAGTGAATCATTTTTACTTTTTGGAGGGGTGGACAAAGTAAGCTTACTTTTAAAGAAGCCTGAAAATTTCAGCCCTGCTTCGACTTTTGTCTTGTTTATTACTTTATTCTGGCTTCATCTGTTCATCTATTGGTTTTAAGGACAATGTGTTAACCAGCTTCTAATGCACTAATTTGCAGGCAGTTTCTCTGTTACTTTTTTAAAAAGACATACAGAAATGATTTGGATCCTTTAACAAAATTTATCCTCAGGGGTTTAAATTGAAGTTTCATTTGAAGAACAAGAATTTGGGGGAAATTCAGCTGGGCATAATCTTAACTTCATTTTTTTAGACTGTCCTTCCATTGGCTCTGTCATATAATCCCATCTGAGACCAGTTAGCATCCATATAACTTACTAAATTTGTATTCTGTAAAGTTTTTGCGTTCTCTGTCAAAAAGACAATATTATTCTGTTGCTCAGTAAGACTATGTGACAAGGTTAGTAAAATGAATAGTATAACCACAATCATTACATAGCTGAGGATTTAAACCCAGATCTCGTAAATCCAATCCAGTCAACCTTATCATCTTGATCGTTTTCTCATACTGATTTCCAGATGATTAGAACAGAATAGGGATTCCTACCCAGTGTGTTACTAAAACTTGGTAAGCCAACTATATTTCTGCATGGGATTACAAACATTTCACCTAAACTTGTTTTAGTTAAACAAGAAAAGCAATGATTTCTCTCAAATTGTCAGCTATTTTAAAAAGCAACAAAGCAGGAATATTAAGGAAAAAAACAATATGGAGATGATTACTTGACTACATAATAAGTCAGCAATCAGCCCTGATTCTTCTGGATTTTTCAAGATCACTGTGTTCTCAGCCATTAAGTCCAAACTCTGAGTCAAACTGAGGGGGTTGGTTCCAGCCTTTCCCTCAAAGTCTTTCATCCAAGTGGGATGAGCTTTTCTCTTTTATAATATTTTCTTAATTGCTAATGACCTTAATGTTGCCCATATAGGAGGTTTTTGCTGAGGTTCTATTATTTTGACCAGCTTCTGCTCTTTGCTTGTTTCCGGGGACAATTCTTTCTAGCACCATGCAACCCTCTTTTCTTAGAAGCAAATCTTGGTGTAGTCAAAGGAACTTGCTATCAGGTATAGCTCCAAACTCCTAGTAATGAATTTTGTATTTGTATATACCTGTGATGGCGAACCTATGGCACGCGTGCCCGAAGTGGCATGCAGAGCCATCTCTCTGGGCATGCCAGCCATGGCCAGTTGCTCTTCCGGGTTCTGGAGCACCCGTGAGTGCTGGCCAGATGGTCTTCATGTGTGCCAGAAACCAGAACCGGGGAGCTGCTCTTCCGGTTTCTGGTGCTACCACAAGTGCACCAAGGAGCTGCTCTTCCAGTTTCCAGTGCTCCCGCATATGCGCCGGAGAGCTGCTCTTCTGGTTTACGGTGCTCCTGCGCCCGGGAGCTGCTCTTCCGGTTTCTGGCGCTCCCCTGCACGTGTACATGCACTCCTGTTTTGGCACTCAGTGCCAAAAAGGTTCACCAGCACTGGTATGTACAAGTCAGATTTGCCAGTTTGATCAGCTGGGTCAGAAGAGGAGTGCAGCAGGAATGAGGTGAGATGGGTGGGACTTCTCTGAGTTTAGCAGAGATAGAAACTAAAGGAAAAATCAGGTACCTGCTGTGAATATGGCCAGATCTTGTGTGTTTCAGAGCTAAAAAGAAGAAGCATTGGTTTCAGTAAGAAGTAATTTGGTGTATCCCCATTTTTGATCTAAAAATAATTGAGTGCTTGGGCTACAATGCTGAGCAGGGATTTATGTAGGAAGGACATTAAAAAAGTTATAATAGCATCTGTCACCATGCCATTGAAGCCTGCCCTTTTTTAATATTATGATTGCCTTTTTAATCTCCCTACTTTAAAGGGAAAAAGCTGTCATAAAAATTATTTCATTTTCTTAATGAATCATTTTTCTTTTTTATTAAATTTCAAAAAATACAATTAGCTTTTTTTTCAAAATTAATTTGTAAGATTATATATTTACTAGATGGCAGTCTGATTATACAACTATATTATTTTTTTAAAAACTATGCAGCTTAGAAACCTGTTATTTAAAAAAGCTATATGCTTTAAAAAATAAACCTCTACCAACAATACTAGCGTTAATACCAAAAGAAATACCAAAGAAAAGAAATACAAAATTGCAGAGGGGTGTGTGAAAAAAGCAACTACCCGAATATATACATAATTTTTTACCTTTTTAAATATTTAAAATATATATTTTAGATAACTACTTCTAGTATATGCACAATATATATTATATGTAAACTACTCCTGAAATTAAGAAATGTATTCAATAATTATTTCTATAGGCAAAACACCTGATAGCAAAATACAGATATAACTAAAAAATTAGCACAAGGTAAAGCAGTTTACAGGATAAAATAAATGGATAATATTATATAAGATGTTTTAAAACACAAACATATTTATTTATCAGTGAAGACCCAATGAATTAATAATTTGGAGTTCTGACAGAATCATAGTGTCTGGTGCTGGTTTCCCAAAGCTTTTGCAAAGACAGACAATTGAATCACACCCTTCTTCTAAATAATTTTGTCCTATTAATAGCATTCATTTATGATCATAGGCCTGATCCCTGTTGATCACTCCTGCAAACATCCGTGCAGTAAGTCTGCTAACCTGTAATGAAAGGAGGGGTATTTCCTATTTGTTCCTGTGTTTATCAACAGAATCTGTGTTAGTGAACAAATGGTAGTCAGTACAGGTGGACAGTCTAAAGCAATGTGATGTATGATCTTGTACATGGGGACTGCCACATTGGGAATTGAGGAGGCATAAGGGAAAAGGTAGGGCGGCTTGAGGCCGGTCTGGAGAACATCTCCTAACCAACCCAAGGCCGCATTACTCGACTTTGGGATGGGGGTAGAGAGTGTCACGGGAGAGAGACATTATTGTTGTACTGTAACGAGTCTGATTAACGTGCTCCCAGCCTTTCTTTCAGTTTTCTGGGCTCCTAGCAACAGCACACAAAAGTGGTTCGATTGTTCTTGGCTCTGCAGGGGCAGGGACTGCCTTTGATCTACCCACCATTACCCTCAAGATGGAGACAAGCAGATAGATGGAGGCCACTGGCACTTGTGCGATGAAGGCAGCGCTGGCTGCCCAGTGGATGAGCCCCCAGAAGGCACACCAGCTTCGTGGCCTGGTGAGAAAAGGACAACAACCCTCTGCTCCTTCCATCGTGCCATGTCAATAGGGAAGCTGACCCTTCCCTGCACAATCTTCCTTTTTCTTTTTGGTTCTGCCCTTGGTCAAAGTTCTTGAAATGGGAATGAAATAAGAGTTATGCTCTATATTTATCTATCTATTTATTTATTTAGAACCTGTACAGTAACCCACTCCTTTAATTGTCCTGGGCAGCTAAGAAGGACTTGGAGCAAGGTCCTTATAGAAATAGAGAGGAAAGAACCATAAATCCAAATTAAAGCACAGATGTTCCATTTGAGCAAGATATATTTATTTAGAGATGAATGGCAGGGCTTCTGCCTGGTCTTAGCCTGAGGTCTTCCCCATCACTTGCTACTGGATCCTTTTACCTGGAGACATGTAGTCCTTCTGAATGCCTAGGACTTCTCTTTCAGCCTTGCTTATTGGGGAGGCTACTATGCTCCATAGTTCTTTTCCTGTGGTGTTGCTCTCTGGCCTCTGCTTTACAGCTACTCTTGCTTTCCACCCTGAAGGTTTCTCAAATGCCAAACTATGTCTTTGGGAAAGGGAAAAGATTCCACTGTCAATAGGAAGCAGGCATTGGGTTACTCTCTGGAGCTTACAAGAGGCTTGTAAGCTTGGCTTCCCCGCTTTATCCTGAATGTAGAAACTTTTTCAGTGAAAGAGAGAGAAAGAGATCATGCTGCATGGAGAAAATGGGTATGTCCAGAGGTGGAGCTTTCCTTTCCCTCCCTGATACTCTTCATCCAATTAGGGGTTGAAAGTCAGACTACATTCAGTCCCTCACATTTGCCAGACCGTCCACCTGAATGCATGTAAAGTTAGCTTAAACATTGTATTAAATTAGGCAGATAGAACCTTAACCTTGTGTATAGGTAGTCCTTGACTTACAACCATTCATTTAGCGACCATTCAAAGTTACAACGGCACTGAAGTAAGTGACTTATGACTGGTTCTCACACTCAGGACTGTCAGCAGCAGCATCCGCAAGGTCACATGATCAAAATTTGGATGCTTGGCAACTGGCATGTATTTATGACGGTTGCAGTGTCCTGTGGGCTCCCCTTTTGCAATTTTCTAACAAGAAAAGTCAATGGGGAAGCCAGATTCACTTAACAACTGCGTTTCTAACTTAACAACTGCAGTGATTCATTTAACAACTCTGGCAAGAAAAATTGTAAAAGGGGACAAAACTTGCTTGACAATTATCTTCCTTAGCAATGGAAATTGTGGGCTCAGTTGTGGTCATAAGTCAAGGACTATCTCTGTTTTTGTACTCAGGAAATAGTCTCTTTCAAATTAACCTACTATTCTCTTGAATAAAAATACTCAGTTTTGTGGAAAGCCAGATTCTCAATTCCTTATCTAATTCCCACTGCAGGACAGGGAATAGAAGTAGCAATTCTACTCAAATATATTTTGAGTTGTGGTATACTTAAACCCTTAGAAAAGAATTCTGAAAGTGATTACTCTAGATTGCATCCAACTCCAGAATTTTCCTTATTTGTACTAGATCAATATTAGCCAAAATATATTAAAATAATATTAGGAGCCTTGTGCCCTTCACAATAAGCATTAGAGAAGCATCTCTGGCTGGGGATTTCTGCGATTTGAAGTGCACACATCTTAAACTTGCTAAGGTTGAGAGTATCATAAATCATACCACTTTTTCTCATCAGCCGAATACTTTCCCTATGTTTAAAGTGCTATCAAGTATTGTGCACAATGTCTAAAAACGTAGGGAAGATAAAAAAAATTAAAGTTGTGTATTTTGCAATAAACTTTGGATCACCTCAAATCACATACCCGCACTCAATATCCTTTAAATATGTATTTTTAAAATGACTATTTTGTAAAGCAAGTATGAACCATTATCATTTATTTAAATGTGCTCACCAAGTACTACTCACATTAGGGGAATTGCAGGCTATTTCCATCTCATTTTGATCAACACTTTAAATTAAAAATTAACAAACAACACTATTACAGTTAGATCTATGTATTAAAAAGCTAATGATCAGAAGGAATCTGGTAGCACATTTTCAGCTACCTTTGATAAGTCAGAAAAATTCTTTGATTTTTTTGGACTACTATCGACATAACATGGTTCTCTTCCAGCAATGACTAGGGAAAAAAAAGTTTCTGTTGAAAAAAAAAAGTACGTATAATGAAATAAGCAAGGCAAGAATATTACCAACAGTAGGACACAGTTTCATCTTATAACTGCTTCATTGCAAAGTACAGTTTTCCTTCTTTTGGAAAAAAAACCCAACAGGTTAATATTTGTGCTGGGTGTTTTTGTGGAAATGTGTAAGGACGGAGGTGAAAAGCTGCACCCTGAAACTCTTGAGAGCCAATGACACTTAGCTCAACAATACCGAACTTGAGACTAGACGGCCTGAGTTACAAGCCAGGTTTTTATGTGCCAGGAACTGGGAAGACTATTATTATAGTTGTATGCCTGAGGGGGCCTGAATTTGACCTTAAAGCAGTAAACATTAAATGTGTTACTGGCTTGAGAGGGAAAAAAAAAAGCGCAGAGCTGTAATATCCTGATCACTGCTTAAGCTGTAGGTCCTTTCTGGCACTTAACTTACTAGAGCTTCCTGGCAATTTTTTTTTAAATTTACTGCTTTTTGAACTCTTGCTTGTTCTGTCTTGACACAAAAGATAGGATGAGCAGGATCCTCTTCACTGGCTTCCGTAGGATTCATTCCCTACAGAATTTAGGGATTCCTGGTCTGAATTTAGTTCTCAGAGAAATCAGTGGGGCCAGTTAGTCCCGACTTAAGTCTCATGGCTCTCAGCTCAGTCCAGAGGTAACCTTTTCAATTCACTCGCTTCTAAGATACACCCAACCAATTTTTACAGGGTTGTGTGGGATCCATTTATTAAATTAAATCCAAAGGCTAATCTGGTGTTAGTTGCCAGTGCGGTTAGTCCCTAGCGCGGTTAAGCTTCAGGTTGTCCCCGTTTTGACCCTGGATCCGTGATCGTCGCGCAAACCCCTTTGCTTCCTTCCACGGTCAGGCGGGAGGTCCGAGGAAGACTCGGAATGAAGCGTTCTCCTTCTTTCCACGGGCTTTCCTCTCGGCTTCTGTCTCGATCCCGAGCCCCTTCCTCTCCTTAGCCACGCGTTAGACTGTCTTTCCAGAACCACGAGCGTCCTCGCCTTCCCCGCGCGGCAGCGCTGGGGGCGCGGGTGGAGAGGCGATGCCAGGCGGGCTCGCAAGCTTCGGGGATTTCGCGACAGCTTCGGCGCTTTCCGCTGAAGTCGGGGAAGGGGGCTCGGCCTTTGCTGGACCCCGAGCCAGAAAAGGAGAAAGCGCCAGCTCCGCTTTTCCCAGCCACGGACTTAACGATCTGCATCCATTCAAATCTCCGCTGCAGAATGAAGGCCAGTTCGCGGGTGGCCTTTCGCCGTCCCGCTCCTCGGGTGGGTAAGGCGTGTTTCATCTACCTAGACTAGAGAACCGAACTAGGAGGCGGTAATTCAAATAAACCCGAGCTTTTGAGCACTCCGATGCTGAAGCTAACTCCCTTAAAACCGATAGGATTTAAGGAAAAAGGGCATTTGGCGAGTTTACGAGTAGTCCTCGACTTACAACAGTTCATTTAGTGACCGTTGAAAGTTATGCAACTGAAAAAAGTAACACACTTATGATCACCACAGCATCCCCATGGTCACATGAGCAAATTCCAAATGCTTGGCAACTGACTCATACTTACGACAATTGCAGTGTCGAGGAGTCATGTGATCCCATTTTGCGACCGTCTGACAAGCAAAGTCAACAGGGAAACCGGTTTCACTTAACAACAGTGTTACTAATTTACCGACTGCAGCGAGTGTGGTAAAAAAATATAATAATCGTAAAAAGGGGCGAAACTCACCTAACAATTGTCTTGCTTACCAATGGAAATTCTGGGTTAAGTTGTGGTCATAAGTCAAGGACTACCTCTATTTCTGTACTCAGGAAATTGTCTCTTTCAAAATAACCTAGCATTCTTTTGAACAAAAAGTTTTGGGGACAGCCAAATTTCTCATTCCCACTTCTCATTCCCACTGCAGGATAGGTAATAGAAATAACAATTCTACTCACCAAAAAAGGTCGTGATATACCTAAACACTTAGGAAAGGATTCTGAATGCGATTAATCTAAATTGAATCAACTCTACAATTTTCCTTACTTGTACTAGATCAATATTAGCCTAATATCAGCCTAAGAAATGTTTCCCTTAGCCACAGAAATTCGGGGCTCAATTGTGGCCGTAAGTTGAGGACTACCTATATTGCATTTCTAGGTGCCTATTCCCTTCAGAGCCCGCAGCAGCACCTCCACAACGTTCCTGCGGAGGAGGAGGAGGAGACGGGGCTGAAGCCAGAGCACCATCTACACCAGTGAGCCCCACAGTGGAGGGGAGACTCCAACAGGGGACCCCGCAGGCAGGACGCTTTCCTGGTGGGAGCCTGGAAGTGACCTCCAGGCCATGCTCAGGTCTCCAGAAAGTGGAGGTGGCCACCCCACGGTCCCTTACTGTGTCCTCATCCCCCAATTTGTGGGCTGGGCTGGGAATGATGGAAGTTGTATACCCGGCCGTCTGGAGCACGTCTTGTTGGAGAAGGATGGGTATCTGTACTCCCTGACCAGAGCAGCCAGCTGGAGAATCCGGGGGTCCCTGGCTGGCGAAATGCTGCCCCCAGAGAAAGCCCAGCTCCGCTCCAGGAAAACCGGGCAAAGCTGAGGACTTTCCGTGCCCAGCCTTTTTTCTTTTATTTTTTCCGCACGGGAAGGACCCCAGGCAGGCTGGAGAGGCGGAGGGGACAGGAACCCGCCGAAAGGCCTCGGAGCAGCAACACCGACGGCCTCAAGCGGCCCCACCGAAGGCGGCCCACTCCGGACGGCTTCGGCGCTTGCTTTGCGGCGGGCCGCGGCAGCTGCCACCGCCCGTCGGCTCTTTTGAGAGATGCAGCGGGATCAGGATCGGGGCTGGAAGGACCAGACGAGCTGCATGCTGCCAAGCGAAGGGAGACTTTTTTTCTCCCCACTTCGGCGGGAATCCCCGGAGAAGGCGACCCCGCCTCCCGCCTCTCGGGCAGGGCCTCGGGTGGAGTGGGGGGCTCATTTGCCGGCTTTCTCGGCAGCCGAAACGACTGTTGTGGCTGCGCCGGTTGGAGGGGTCTGCAGTTGGGCTTGTTTGCACGGCTCGCGTGGTTTTAACGGTAAGAGCATTTGCGAGGAAAACAGGCCTTTAGGCCTTCCCGGCCGCGTCTAACGCTTCTTCGTCGCCTGCAAGGATTAGTCGCTTTAAACAAGCCGGGCTGAAGCGTTTCTCTTCTGAAAGACTCGCAAACTCAGATCCGGGCGGAGTGCGTGGAAGTGAGTTTTCCCTTCCACCTCTCCTGAAAGTCGCCCTGTTCCGGCGCGGCAAGGACGAAAGCGGCCTAGATGGGAAGCGGGGGTGTGGGTTTAGGCGGCTGCCGGCTGCCTCAAATGATGCTTTTTCTCCCCCTTCTGAATGTGTCGAGGGCAGTGTTTGCCCCCATCGGCAGTGGGGAGAAGAAACTTTTAAGGAGAATTAAAGTGCCCGCTTTCGGAAGAGATCAGTCGCCACAGGTCGGCTTTTAATTTAGTTGACAAGCAACGAGCCAAAATGTCTTAGTGGAGAATATGTTTAATTTTGAGTTGCTTAGAAAGATGCGGCAGTCTGTCTGGTGTCCTCCAGGTATTGAGGTGCACCTCACTAAAAGATAAAGTTTAGTTCTGCGCTCTGCTGTTTCACCGGCTGGGTTGGTTGTATGTATCCCTTTTAACAAAGGCTATATACATGTAATGCCACTTGCGTATTGAGCCACCTGTTAAGTTCAGAAAGGGTCAGGAAAAAAAATCAGCCTGGACCCATTTGCAGTGACATACAGAAAGATCTTGCAGGAATGAAAAATATTGGTTAGCCAACAAATCCAAAAAGATCGAAGAAAATAAAAGCTTAACAGTTTTCCTGTTGAAATCTGTTGGAAATAAAGAATTTAGAATCACAATCATATATATTACTCTTTTGAATGTAACCCCTCAGTCCTGGAAGCATTATATCAAGTAAGCCTGTAGAGAGTTCGGGACAGATTTTGTTCTCTTCCATTCCATGCTTAGTATATTTTCCCACTCAGAAATACATATATTACAGGTAAATGCCCTACTTAAAAGAAAGAACTTGGGGGAAAAAGGGATTCAAATGCTTTATATTCAGGCCAGTCCATTTTTAACTGTCACTGAGCCTTTACTTATGTCTTAACACCCCTTGCCCCGCAAAAGGGAGATAAACCCTCAGCTAGGATTTCCCCATAAGCAAAAGTGCAGATCTTGCTGTGAAGATAGACAGAACTGGACAGCCCAGACTAAGGCTAAATCCCCCCTTCCTCAAATTCCACTTGACCATGATTCCAGGACGGCTGTTTCACCACCTTTGTTTCAGCAATTAAACAAGGGCTATCCTTGATTGTCATTAAGTTCCCCATAAAACAATGAAGACATTATGCTTGAAAAACCCCTCCAGGCCAAGGATTAAGAGAAGACAAGAATCCTTATTCCCTGCGTAGATGGAGAATAATGAAAATAAATCGGGGGGGGGGGGGGG
>JANHFL010004249.1:57808-70098 GCA_032468155.1 Oxyrhabdium leporinum
GTGCGCGCTCACACACACACACACACACACACACACACATTAGCTAATGAGTTTAGATGCTTTTGCTGAAATGACCTGAAAATCCTAAGAAACAAAATGCTGTTCCAACAATTAATCTGTAGTGGTACATTGACAGATAGGCCAATATTTCCATAGCTCATGTAAAATATTTATGTTATTAATGAATTTTGTTTCTACTACTTCTATTAATAGTCCCTTGCCTATTTGTCTCAGGTGGCAGCTCCTGGCAGACCTTGATTAGGGTTGGAAGCTAAGCAGTGTTAATCTTGGTTAGTATTTGGATGGGAGACACCCAGCAATGCTAGGACTGTTGGCTAGCATGGAAAGCTCAACTAAAATATCAAAGCAGTTCTACATTGTCTCCATCCAGGAAAACTACACTGATATATTCTCAAAGTTCCCAAGGTCATGGAAAACATGTAAGAAGAAGCTTCTTTATGCATATTTACTAAGACATAATCCCATTGACTTTAAATGAATCTGTGCAGGATTGTAGCTTAGATTTGTCTTTGATCTGTAGATAAATCAATTAGTTTTGTTACTATTGAATCTATACCCTATCCACTGGAACAGAGATCCCCAACATTCAGAATTCTGAGATGTCATGAGGATTGTTCCACAATAGTGTCATGAAAGGATGTGAACAGTTATAATTTATCCATTTCCTAGAGAGAAAATCGATTAAGTTCTCCTTCTGGCATCCCAGATGCTTTCTGCCTTCTCAGTTTATCAAGTTTTTCTTATGGCAAAGAGGACATTTCCAGATAAAATACTGGATTGCAGCTACCATTTTGATTTCTAAAAATGTCTGGATTCCGTATGAAACTAGTACTTTGCCTGCCTTTGTTTACCATTTAATTGTGTTTTTTTTTAAATTAAAGAGAATCTAAATATTTTTTTAAAAAAATCAAGTGAAAATTCATTGTGACATGAGAAGAATGCTGGCACCATTTTATGGACTCGGTAGCATTACTTTTTCCATTACTTGTAATATATATAATCCATAATGATGTAGCTTGTGTGGTAGTTAGAAGCACTCTTTTGCACCATATTTATTGTACTTTATTCAATTTTCCTCATGGTTCTTACCTATTCTTTCAAATATCTTATAATAATTTTGTATTTCTTCTTTAAAATATTTTTAGGCTCTTTTATTGCATATTTAGATTCATAATGCTTGAAGTAGCCTAAAATAGTGTGTTGGAAATTCACTGTTTCAAATTCAATTATTCAGTGCAACTTCTCTTAATCTACATTTGTTTTCACTGTTACATCATTAGGAACTTTTGTGGAGTTGGCATCTTGAATCTGTTTTTATTAATGGTCAATGTTTCATTACTACAGTCCAGTGATTCAATTGTACATTAGACGGGATATAGAAGAAATAAAAATCCCACTTCTGTATGACTACTAAACTGTTTAACATAGACTTCAAGACTATAAGTCACTTGGAACACACCTACATGGTGATGTGAGATTTGAAGAAAATAGGAGTATCTCTGATCCCTTCGTGAATTGTGTCAAATTGTAAAATCAAGCTCCCATGTGTTCTACAATGCTGACACTTGTACAAGTCATAGCTTAAGCAGTGGTACATCTGAGAGACTTGCATGCAAATGCCACCATTTATTTATTTATTAAATTTATTTTGCCATGGGTCTACTCGAGGTAGTTTACAACAATAAAAAGGAAAAAAATGAAGAGTGTAAACAGAAGTAAAATACTGTAATAGAACAATAAAATAATGTAAAAGAACACAACGAGAATACAACAATATGGTAAAAAAAGATGGATGGGTGGAGAGCAGAGAGCAAGGGGGGAGGTGGAGTCTGCCATCAATCCAGCAGCCACGTTCACTGTGGAACTGTGGTTTTGGTTGCCACGATATAAAAAAAGAAGTTGAGATTCTAGAAAGAGTACAGAGAAGAGCAACAGAGATGATTAGGAGACTGGAGGCTAACATGAATAAAGGTTGCAGGAATTGGACATGTCTAGTTTAATGAAAAGAAGGACTAGGAGTGACATAATAGCATAATGGTATAGGGTTTCCTGCCTGAGCAGGGGATTGGACTAGAAGACCTCCAAGGTCCCCTCCAACTCTTTATTCTGTTATTCTGTTAAAACTTAAATGTATGAAAATGAAGATACCATCAAAAAGATATTTCAGCTTTGTTTCAGCTGGTGCCGGTATCCCCCTGCTTAGGCAGGAAGCCCTATGTACACATTTCAGACAAATGGTTATCCAATCTCTTTTCTTAAAAACCTCAAGTGTTGGGAGCTCCCACAACTTCTGATACCATGGACAAATATATATATATTCTAAATTAAATATTTAATTCAGCCTTTGCTAAATAAAAAACATGATAGGTAAAAATGCTTATTTCAGTTAACATTTCCAACAGTATTCTAACCTAACTTGTTAATAATATTGCTTATCTGATCTGCTCTAGAGAAGAAAGAAGACAGCTGAGCCCCATTATACCTGGAACCCCAAAGGGGGGGGAACAACAGGTAAGATTTGGAAGGTATGGCTTTGTGGCCTTTTTGCTACAAGGTGTTAGTGGTAAGAGTGATGGCAATTGTAGTCCATCATTTCTGGAGAGAAGCTAAATTTGGATAGCTGATATAGGTCTGTAATGGCGAATCTATGGCACACGTGCCGGAAGTGGCATGCAGAGCCATCTCTCCAGGCACACCAGGCACACAACATCCGTTGCTCTTTCGGGTTCCGGCAAATGCATGTGCACCGGCCAGCTGGTCTTCACGTGTGCGGGAGCATTAGAAACCGGAAGACCAAGTGGTGGGAGCGCTAGAAACTGGAAGAGCAGATCCCCGGCACATATGTGCGTGCCGGCCAGCTAGTTTTCGCACACATGGAACATTAGAAACTGGAAGACCAGGTGGCCAGTGTGCATGTGCATGCTGGGAAGCTGAGCTTCTGGTTTGCGGCATTCCCACGTGCGCACACCTGTGAGCTGCTCTTCTGGTTTCCAGTGTACACGCTCCTATTTTGACACTTGGTGCCGAAAAGGTTTGCCACCACTGATATAGGTCATCTGTGATGAGAGGAAACCATTAGCTTGAGTTAGTAGAGGCAGCTTCAGGTTACACTTTGGTGACCAGAGATTAAATGAACAATTAGGCTAAGTACTCTACAGAAATACTCCCCAAGCGAGCCAATGAAAGCTTCAGTTCCCTGGTATTTGTTAGTGTGAAAAATATTCCCTTCTTGATCAGTGCTTATCAGAGTGTAGTGTCCTCCATAGAGAGGAACCTCTGAAGCATCTAGTCAACCTTGGTTGATCTCATGGCTTCTCAGTGGATTTGACGTGGTTAGAACTTGGAAGGGAGATCATTGGATAATTTCAAAACTGTAAGGAAGTTTTTTTTTTTAATCATTTTTGAAAGCAAAACACAGCACAGTGGACTGTATGAATAGTCACCTGGTATTAAATCTTATTCCTTGAAGAGATAAAGAAATGGTCTTTAAAAAATTAATAATTTGATAATCTGCATAATACTTTCAATCGAAGTATGTATTTCCCAAACATGGCCCAAGGCCTAATTGTAGTGAAAATTATTTGTATTGGAGTAATTAGTTCAGGCAGTCACAGCTTACAAACTGAAGCCACATTTTGATCTTCTCAGTCCTAATGCCCCACCCCATCCTACCGTTATATCCTTCTCACTCAAGCTCCCGAAGCCTCATATTTTCCCTTTCTAGTGAAAAATATTGGCTCCACATTGAGGTTTATCATACCCCCAGCACATTCGTGTGCACACATACTCTAATTTGAGGAAATGTTTTGAAAAATTCCATTATTAGACAAAAAGTATTTGTTTTCCCTTTTTCCTTATTATATTTCCTCTTAATTTTTCAGATGCCCATTAAGCTACTTTAAATCTGTGATGATTCAGAAAACAATGTTGAAATATAGTTGTGTATAACATATGTTCCAAATGTCTGTTTCTTCTTAGGAAAGCAAAATATACATATGCACATACCCCTTTAAGTTTTTCCTTTCTCAGGGTTTCAAATAAACACCAGCTCAGCTGTAGAAACAAGAATGCATTTCCTATTTCAGGCTGCACTGCAATCCTCTAGGGATATGCATGTGAAAATTTATGTTTTAATTATGCAGTTAAATTAAATTATTTCATTTTTAATAGTTCCAATTTGCTGTTGAAGTAAACAGTTGGGCAACCTCTGACCCTTTGAAAATGTAGCAGCAAAATTTATATAGGACCTGCTAAGATTATATTGCATATTAGATGACTGATCCTGTAGCACTGTGCTGTAGATTATTTGTTAATGTATATTCAGGCCTTAAGATAAGAATCCCTGGTGGAAATGGGACTGAACTCCAAGTTTTTCCAATCAACCTTTGATCAATAGTTTATATCCAAATATCTTTAACTTTACACTTAAAAGTCTTACTCTAACCAAGAAAAAATGGCTAATAAAGGTAATTCTGCATTATTTTACTAATTTGCAGAATTTATTTTGGGTCAACTGCAATTTATTTCCCAGAACACTAAATAATTGGTTGATAATAACAATTCTATTTGGACAATTCTACTAGCTATTGTCCAGATATTTTCAAACAAATCTTGCAATCATGAGAACTGGTAACCTTAAATTTTCAGAAGGCTATATTCAGAGCATATAGTAATTTGCCCGCTATTATGTCAAATATTGTATCATAATAATGATAACAGTAACAACAAGATCCCTTCAACTTTAAAAATCAGCACCTTCCTACTATTAACAGCAAGATGAAAATGAGAAATCCAAGGCAGGTTTAATCATCAGTTGTAAAGGGAATGTTAGAAAAGATGCAATACTAGTAGAAGGTTGGCGATATTCTATCATTTAACATGTTGCTATAAAATAAAGTACTAGCATATTATGCAAGATCACATCAAACAGCTGTCAGAACAAATGACGCAGTTAAAGATGTAAAGATGTTAATGATGATAGACTGAAAAATTTCATTTTGGCATTTAGCTGTTTTATGCCTGTAATGGTTCTTATACGCTAAGTGGCTCTTTGTACAACACACGAAAGCTCTCACCTCCAGTATCTGTTTCTGTTTTCTGCTTAAATTACTAACAAATTACGCAAAATTAAATGCATTAAAATTTATTTTAAAACTGACGCTGAAAATCAATATACTTTAAAAGGCTATAAAATAAAAATGGAAGCTTAATGCACTAATAACGAGCTACTATGGAGCAAATGAATCACATTATACTTGTATTTTACTGTGAATTGGTTTGAGAATGTTTTCGAAAATGATAAAAATTGTACAGATTTAACTTTTTAAAATTGCAGTAGGTAGAGTTATTGTATTATTTAATTCTCGAGAAACATACAGTGTAATGAATATAGGCTCCTTTAGAATATGTTTTGAAAGAAGTCTACTTACATATTTATTTGTTATGAATGAAAACTTAGCAAAACATATAACTGAAGAATCTCAGTTAAATGTTGATTAGTTCAGCTTTTTATAGGTTGTATGAAGAAAAGATATATAGTGTACTGTTTAAATAAAATATGTCTTACTTTATTAATCTTTTTGAATGTTTTTAATAGCATTTTTAAAAATAAAACAAAAACATTTTGATTTCAGTGGATATCTAAAATTTCAAAATGATCATGTTAGAATCAGAATACCTTAGTTAAAACATCCTATCATATTTCAGATTCCCTCAAAGCAAATATTTCTCTGTTCTCCAAATTATGATAAATAATGGGAACTGTTTGCTTTGTGTGAATATAAACTATTGTTCAGTGGTAGCATCAAACTTAGTTTGCTAAGAATTTCCAATTAACAACAAGCTGTAATTTCAGAGGTTGAATATTAGCAATTTACTGGACAGCAGACTAGTCATTCTAATCCTTTGTGTTTCATTTTTTTCCAGGCTTTCAGTTTTGATTAATGCACACACATATATATAAACATGTTCACATTTTTCTCCTCATGCAAGGCTTAACAGTATCAAACTAAAGTTCTGTTCCTGCTTCACTGAAATTTAAAGCCTTAGCTTAATAAAAAAAATAGGAAGAAACAGAGTGGAGAAGCTGGCATTTTAATATTAGTGTGTGGCTTACAAAGAAAGCAAGAGTAATATATTAATACAATTGAGGACAACACTCACAATTTCAGTTTAAGGTATTTAGTTATCCATGTTAAAATGGAACATTTCGAAATTAGATTCCTTAAGTTGTGCTGAAAATTGTGATGAAAATATTAGTGCTATCTCCATAAGTGAAAGGCAGTTCTTTGGGGAAATTAAGTAGTCAGATATGGGCTGATTTTTCAAGAGTCAGTTTTTTAAGCAATTTGTATTTTGCAATTTTGATTAACGATTTCCAGGAAGCACTGCTTAAACAGCATTTTGCTTCAACCCACTGAATGACGCTAGGCTGTTACCAAAGTCAGTGCTAACTCTCTCACTTTCTTTGATGAGGTCAGCATTTAATCCTAGAATGAATATCCAGTACCATATTTATAAATATTCAGTGTTAATAGCAGGTCACACAGAAGCTTCAATTTCCATGACTATATTTTATAGGCAGTTGCAAAGCAGGTAAGAGAGACAAGATTTTCTGTAAAAGGGTCTTTAACTATCTGTCCTTAATTGTAGATCATTTATCTCAATTTATTTCAAAATCATCCTAAGTAAGCTGCAGTATTAAATACACCAGTAGTTTGAAGGGACCTGTAGCTAAAACATCTCTGGAATTACTTGATAATGTTTTATTTATGAGAAAGCTAGTTATCCAGCTGCAAGGATACTGTGGTGGTTTAAGCCATAGTTCCAGAAGAGTTTGGTATTGAAAATGTCCACATTTCAACAATTACAAAAGAATATAAAATGTCAATAGCTTACAGAAATTCCTATTCTGCACACTTTATATTTTCATAGCTCAGTATAGTGTTAATGGGCTTTTAAGAGACAGCCAGAAATCCATATGCACTTGTGGGGTTTTCTGTGTGGCTTTGTATGTGTGTACTTGGCTTTACTAAGAATATTGTATTTTGGCAATCAAATATTGGGTAAATTGCACCAAAAGGATCACACCTTTTCTTCTGCACTTCTGGACAACTTTGCTGGCTTGATAAGCATGTCAGATTTGGCTCTTTCTAAAAGAAGCACATTTAATTTCAACTCCCTCCTCCCAAGTGGTAAACTACATTCTAGCAAATAACCTTTAAGATAATTAGCTGACAATGCTGTAGCTAGCATAAAATTTTCCTTCAGGCGACCCCTAATTTAAGTGTTACTGGCACAAAGTGAAGACAGATTGTGCTTTATCACCACAATGTTTACATAGCAGAAACCCACAGAGCAGGCAACACGAGATTCAATGATGCACTAAATTAGGAACAATCATATATGAGTGCTACTATGCTGTCTTTAATATTAAAAGAACCTTCAGACAAAAAATAGGTTTTCATGTATTCCAACTTCGCTTTGCAATAAAAGTGCCTCCACCTTGTCAGGAACTCTAGTTTTTGACTAGAAAAATAACTGGTACCTGCTATTTGGGCAGAGTAGGCAATAAAAAAAAAACTAAAGCAACTGTGTATAATTAAATAATGCTCTTGAAATTATTTGGGTATTTTGTAAGCTGCCCTATAAATTTGACTGAAAGTCTGCAAAGAATCCCTCACTGTGAAGAAAGAAGCACTGATTTTCAATTACCACTTTAACAAATATCTTAGTAAGATAAAACAAATATTTTAGTGGAGTGTAACTGGAGGATAAATATCTAATCTACATTTATTTAAAATATTAGAAATGCAATGATTTCAGGAAGATTGTTTTTATTTAAAGCCAAGATGGCATAAATTTTGACACAATGCTGTTTCCCAACATCAGCGTCCTAGATAAAAATATTGTATGTGTGTGTGTATACATACATATATATATTACTGTATCTTTAAACAGGTTCATCTAAATTCCCCAAGGAACACTTGACACTGATTTTTATTTGAATCCACATTCTAAGTGTTGAAGAAAACGTTTTACCTTTCCTACGCACTGATGTTCTTCAAAAGCTGTAATCAGTTCCTGTGCCCACTTTATTTTTTCAAGGCTTGGGGAGAATTGTTCCTGGACAATGGCAACTTGATTAGGGTGGATCACCTGCTTACCTACAAACAATATTAATAACCATTGAGTCAGCATTAACAAGCAGATGTTCTAGCAAAATGTTATAATTGCTAGTTCTGCATTCACATGCATGTTTAACAGTTTTCTATTACTATTATTATTATCAATAGAACCATCATCATCATCATCATCATCATCATCATCATCATCATCATCATCATCATCATCATCATCATCATCATCATCATCATCTTAAAATTAACTCCCTTTTGAAATTTAACCTGTTTGGCAAATTTTTGTTCAAACCAGAACTTAAATTAACTCTGAAATTAACTTCTATACCCAAACATAAAGCACAGGATAATACTTTATAATTCTAAATAAGTACATTGAAAATATTTCTTATATAGTTAATATCAATACAGACTTAAGGTTATTTATTTTATTTATAGCTTGTTTCATATCAAATGAAGAGTTTCACAAATATTAGACAGGACCCATGCAAATGTTCTCTTTCTTAATGAAATAATACAACACGGGTTATGTTTTTTTCTAGCATGACTACCATTTTGCTCTTGCTTGGCCAGCCAAAACAAACTACAGAAAATTTAACTGAAAGTCTCAACAAATTAACATTTTACATTTTTTCTTCACAATTTTGTAATTACAATGTAGTGAGTGTTTCATTTTTTAAATAAAGTATCTTCAGTATACAGTACTTGGAAATGCTGAAAAATGATTGAAATGATTCCATGTACTTTTAAGAAGTAATATTTTTTTTCTTTATAAGGGATTCAACTTAGGACAAATTATTCATTAGGAATATATAATTATTTCAGCATTTTTATTTTCAATAGTATAGTGGTTAATTTTATCCACAGTATATAATCATAATTTTATATGTAAAGTGCAGATGATTATTTATTTTATTTTAAAAATTCTAAGGGGAAAGAAAACTATTTTTAATGATTTGCTTCTACTTTAAAAAGATTTAGGGTCAATCTTGTCCACGTCTTCAGGAATTTATTAATATAAGATCTGTTTTATGCTAAAGATACCCTTTAGAAACTACAGCTTGGATTATTTTTTTTCAGATTTTAATTATGTTATCACTTATAATTGAGGTATTTGTAATGTGAGACTCAGCTGCTCCGTAACTTTCAGTAGATTTATTTTCAGCTGTTCAAAGGCTACTTTGTAAAACAAATAAAAACATTAATGTCCTGCTCAAATTTTTATTATTCCAAATTAAGATATTTGAAGTTATGTCAAAAGAATGAACAACATACTGATGTACTGGATTTGCTCTCTATTATACTCGTAAGTAATTAAATTACAATTTCAGAATAGTTTTGCACAAATATTTCATGATGAAAGCCCCGATAAAATACATTTCAAAAGAAGCATTTTATTTCAAAACAGGGATCTCTAAATTATTGTTAAATTATCTTTTAAATTGAGACTTTTTTGTTTTGATAAAGATGTGGATGGAATTTAAAAATTATATACATGGCAAAAGGCCTTCAATCTTTTAAGATCAGGAAAAATCTAAAAAGCTGCAATTACATGTTATTGTTCCTTGTATAGCCAAATACCTTGTGGACTTAAGTGTCCAACATAATTCGCTGGAGACAGTTATGACAAACAGACTTAATTGATCTTAAATGGCCAATTCTGAATTAAACCCAGAGTCCCAATATAAATCCCTGGGCTATAAAGATTAACAGTTATCAAACACGGCCTTAAAAACTACAAAGCATTTCAGAGTGTTGATTAAATGTAATGGAAGCTATATACATTGGGGTCTTATATTTCATTGCTAGGGCAGTCTAGGACAAACACTAACATGGGATTTACACTTAATGCATACTATTATACAGTAAAAGATGTAAGGTAAAAGAAGGAATTTAAGAACTTTTGATAGGAACTAACAATGATATTTAAAACAAACAAATATTTTTGGTGTCAAATAAATTTGGAGGGGGCATGCAGAATTACAAAACAGAGAGGTACTATGAGTCAGTGATCAGTTGTACCTTGTATATTTGTATGAAATTCAAATTTTCATTTATTACTGAATGAATATGAAAAGAAAACTGTAAATCATGTTACATTTCCTTCACCATAGTAGTTCTGAAAAATTCATTATGAATGTTTTTCAAAAGAATGTTTTAACTGGAATTGAAGAAATTGAAGGAATTCGACTTCCAGATGAGAACCTATGGCAAGTTAGATGTCCCTATGAGTGGCTCCATGAGCAAGGACATCAACACAGCGAAATCAATGGCCAGGAGCCAAGTTCCGGCTTGCAAAAAATTTTCAAAAAGAAGTATTGTAGGATTGTCCATTTGTGCCCTAGAACAGCTATTCCTCACAAGGAGACCTCCGGAATTGAGTTTCTTGTGGCAGAATGGCTTAGGAGTCAAGAGATTATCAGCATGCCTTTAACTACTAAGCAGCCTTTACGGACATATAATTTTACTAATTTACAATCTAAGAGAGATATTCCGAACAGCAGAGAAGAACAAAGGCTTTCAGGACTCTTGGTGAGTTGTCTTCTTCTGGGAATGAACAAGATTGTGATTAAGAAAGGTTTTAAATGGATAAAGGGGTCTATAATATATTTTATATTCTGATGAAAGCGCCTTTGAAAATAGCAAAATTAATTAGACAGACTGGACCTTTGTGGGAATAGAGGTTACTTATTATTAAGGACCATAGATGACTAGTGGTCGGCGCTACCTATTATGGAGGAATGACTAGTGAAATTGACAAATCTTGCTGAGATGGATAAAGCAGCATCTTTCATTAGAGAAAAGATAATATCCACATTTATTGGTGACTGGAAATGCCTATCAACTTATTGCACTTTTAGCTTTTTATGTTCCCCTTTTTATTTTTCACTTTTTCTTTCTAATTTCATTTGTTGTAGTTCTTATTAGTTCTTAAAACTTTTAATAAAATTATATTAAAAAAGAAAACTGTATTAGAAACTATGGGTTCTGAAATTATATTAAATTTCAACTTTTTTAAAAATATGTGTGTGCTTGCATACTTTTTACTACATTAAGGCAAAAAACCCTGGAAGAAACTGTAAGAAACAATGTTTTGATCTGTATGTTAGTTGAGAAAGTTAGATGATACCTTATTTCTCAGAAAACACAACCCACTCCACTAATAAGCCCAACCCTACTTTTTGGAGAGTGGGCCTAATATTACACCTACCCCAAAAATAAGCCTGGGGGAGATGGGTGAGTGGCGACGCAGGCATGGGGGGGGGGGCAACTGTCTGGCCGCAGCCTGCAAATACCGGTTTTGCCCTTCTCTTTCTGGGCACAGCGCTTCTGCTTGTTGAGAGGCTTTCCCGAAGCCGGCAGCTCTGCGGCCAGCTGCTTTGCTTTTTCCCCTCTTTTGGGGAGGCGAATGGGAGGCTTTTTGGTGAACGGAAGGAAAATGGGGACTTTCCTGCCTGCTATCCTTCCCTCAGTCTGTGCTGAGAAATAGATGACAGGCAGGAAAATCCCCCCTCCCCATTTGGTCTCAGTGCACATGCCGGGTCTTACCGTCTTGCAGCACGATGGAAACACTGAGCTTAGGCTCCGCCAGGACACAACACACCACCGCCCACTCAATGGTGACAGTGGACAACGACCAAATCAGCCACTGTTTGGCCGGATGCACACAAGCTTCAGGCGGCGTCCAATCTACACGTTGGTTGGCATGAAGATGCGCTTGGAGCCAGCTGGGGTTCCACCGAAGCTGTTGCTCGCAGCGGTCGACATCATCTCAGCCAGCTCGATCTTCTGCTTGTACCATAATACCAATGGAAGAGGCAGTCCCGGGCGGAGCCGAACTCGACTTGGAGCTTGGGACACTCGGGGAAGCCGGCCATGAGAGAGGGCAGAAACTGCACCTCGGTCAGTGTGGGTGGATTGCGCTCCACACGGTAGCGGGTCTTGCTGATTTGCAGCACCGACCTGTCTTTCCAGGCTTCTTCGTTGGGCACCTCTACGGCTGCCAATGCTGAAGTTTCGGAATAGAGGCTTTTTGACGAACGGGAGAAAAATGGGGAGGGGGGATTTTGCTGCTTGTCATCCTTCCCTCAGTCTGTGTCTTCCCTGCGGGTGGGGGGGGGGTGAGGGTTT
>JANHFL010004249.1:70198-85956 GCA_032468155.1 Oxyrhabdium leporinum
CATGCCAAGCCCTCACCCCCCCCCTTTACTAACCTGCTTTCCAGGTCCATTCGCCGCTGCACATGCGAGAAGTCTGTGGGACTACAGTAAAAAAAACCCCACCGTAGTTCAGACTTTTCAACTTCTCATGGGGGAAAAAAAAGATCTTGTATTTTTTTTTTACCTTCCAACTTTGCAAGATCTTTAGGGCACCCCTCGAAAAAAGGGCGTAGCCATTTTTTCGGAGGGCAAAAGAAAATAAGGCCCAATCTTGTTTTCTGAGAAACACAGTAACAAACCATGCCACCTCTGCGGCAATATTTTCCAGAAGTTATCCTGGTGGGCCAAGCAGTTGAATTTCCTCATGTATCTACTTCTGCATTCAAAAATATTCTGAAATGGTTTTATCAAACAAAGTAACAAAAGCTGAAAGTTAGGACTTTTTGAATTTGAAGAAAAATTGCCAAGTTGTGTAAGAACTATTTCAGAATGAATTTGGGTTTTATATATTTTACATGAGGCCCATAACTCAGAGAAACGTCAAATAGGAAATAGCATGGAGTTATGAAATTCTACATTAGGCTCAATTTGCCCTAGAAATCAACTATTGTCAACATCTTGCTCTCTGCCTGCCTATGGAAATACGAAACATAATTATCTCAAGATTTCATATTTATCTTGAATGGGTAAATGTTTAGAATAATCTGCAAAATCCATTGTGAAATTGAGCAAATCTATACCTGCATATTAATACTTAGCCCAATCCTATACAGAACCAGATAGGATTGCTATTATATTTTAAAATTTAACCTTTATTTGGGGATAAAATAGTAAATGGATACTTGGAGATTCATGCTAACAAATCTTGAGGGTAAGTTATTCGATTTTGATTCCTCAACAGATGGCTGGTTGGTTAATCATTTCAAGGTTCTGAACCAACAGTGATAAAGTTGAGGTCCAGTGGCCATTTTGAGAATGTATTATAAAGGATTGTATAAAGGGATGTATTAGAAATTTAATATCATCTGGATCTGCCTGCCATTGGTATTAATTCCCCAGTTAGCTATGTGTTATCAAGTTTAAAATTTATGGTACATGTGGACAAATGTTTGATATCTTGATCTGCCTTTAGTCAGAACTTGCAGCTCTTCCAGGGACAGATCTGTAATTACTTTTATTCATCCATCTCCTTTATTATCTGTTGTATTCTCAAACTTGCCAGGCATAGTTGATTTTTCTGGTCCCTGATCTATCAGCTTGAATGTCCAATGTATGTGAATTTCTGCTTGCTATTCCTACTTCAAGAGAACTGCCATTTTTCATTTGATGTAGATTTTTTCTTGCATTACCCTCAGAAAATATCTCTAGATTGATAATTTGAAAGTATTTTCTTTCATTCTTTCTTAATGTGCAGCCTTTCATAGCCAGAGCCCACTGGCAAGACCAGTGCTTTAACTTGTGTCTTGTTGTTTGCTGTGATAGAAATATCCTTGTTCTTCATCATCTATTCTTCAACAAAATTTTTCACTTCTTTGCTGTTAGGTTCAAGTGAACTTATTAATTAGGTAGGCTGGTTGACACTAGTAGCATTTACAATATTATACCTTAAGTCTGATTCTTCACTTTTTTACTTTCATAATAGGTTTTTCAAAGTCTTTCTTGCTTTTGGTTTAAACAATGTTATCTACATATCTCTAATAGTTAGTGTTTAGGACTGTGATATAGACAACATCATTCCAAGTCTGCAATTCATATTACAGTTCCACATATTCACACACAATGATTGTAAATTATCACAATAATCATTGTAAATTAAATAGAATTGGGATAATATCCTTTTTTTCACAATCTATAACCTTGCATTATACAATGAAGCAAGATCCACTTCCTTACTGTATTCATTTCTTCCATCTAGTATATATTTTCTACAGCATTCACTTTCTCATCTTGTGCCTCTCTGCCTTTTTTGACACTTGATAGATAATTTGGCTTTATTCTTTCCATATTTGGTATTATTGTTTTTTTTCCTAAGATCCTAGGCTAAAAATTTTTGGTGCGAGGAAGCAGTACAATAAGTCAGTAATTTGTACATTCCTTTTTATTTCTCCCTTCTTCAGTTCGGTGTAACCTCCAATTATTTCCAGTTTCTCAACTGGTGTCTTTCCATACTGGTTGACAGAGAGCCTTTTCCAATGCTCAAAGTGCTCTCTGTCTCAAATAAGCATATTTTTGTCATTATCATTTTGTACTTTAATTTATATAAGGGTTCAGTACAGCCTTTTCACCTTCATTTGCTCTAATAGATCTCTACTGTAATTAATATTCCTTACTTCAGCTGTACATTTTCTTACAATTTCTCAGATTTTCTTAAAAGTACCCGTCATGTTCCTCTTTCCCTCTGCTTGGTGATATTCTTGATCAAGGTAGTTATTATTCTCCTTTCTTGCTTGGCATTGAAAGTTAAATGTTGATCTTCCTGTTCTCCAGTATTTTCAGTTTTAAGGAAAGCTGTTGTTCTGACAGCTATTATTGTCTTTAAAATTTTCGGATTTCCTCTTCAGTTTTGCCTATCTCTTCCAATTGTTTGCAAAGATAAGTGTACTAAATATTTTCTTTCTGGCTGTATGTTCTCCAGGTCAAAGCATCCTGGCACACTTATTCAGGTTTCTAAGTGACACTACTCATTCATCATCATTCAATCCATAGTATATACCTGGAACTTGTTTGAATGCTTCAGCCACATTCTTACAGATAGGCAACAGTAAAAATGGTTTGTTATTTCCTTCTTCTGGAAAGTAAAGATCCTTTAGCTAGATGGGTTGCAGAATTTTCCTCCTGCCCACACCTCCATACTTAACTTCACATTTCTCATTTGACCAGGTTGGCAAAACTAATCTTCTCCTCAGCTGAATTTTAAAACTGATGAAGCTCGTTCTTTTTTGAGAAAATGCTCACATGATAAAAATTGATATGTTGATAACCCAAGCCATTGTGCCTGTAAATCATCTATTCATATACAGGTACCACTGAATTAGGAAGAGTGTTTTATTCTTTAAAAATTCAATCCTGGCCATATACCGGTAGCAGAACTCTTTAAAATATCTACCAAGCTTCTGAGTGGCCTGTGAAATAAGATAGGATCTTATTTAGAAGATCCAATCTTCTTCTAAACAATGATTGAACTCATTTTTATAAAATGGTTTGTTTAGTAAAAGGTTGTAATTTGGCTATAAACAAATACGATAAGGGAATAAGGTTTGTAGGGTCAAGCTGAAATGCTTTAAACTGCATGGGGAAAATTCTTCAGCTGCTGTGTAATAACACAGCAACAAGCAAAGCAAACTAATGCTGCTGACCAAATTTTAACTTAATAATATCAATAGGAAATACTCATGTTAAAAATGTATACATTTTACTTCAGTAACAGCAAATGTTAATGGTTGCACAAAAATGAAATTGAAAAAAAAATCATTATGATGGGAAAATCCTTTTTTTAAAAAAAAATCAGATTAGTTATCACCGAGGTAGTTTTAATCCAGATGAACAGGCCTTTTTTTCAGTTTTTCAAAGAAGGAAAAATAATTTAAGCACAAGTGCATCCTTAGCTAACTGGGACCAATCTTGAAATATTCAGAAGTTCTGATTAATGGCGACCATCAGAGATTAGAAAGTTGGAGCACAGACTGGAACGAAGCAATGAGAAACCATTTCTATGTTGTCAAGAGAACTATACAGACATAGAAGTCAAACTTAACTTGAGGGAGATTTTATCTTTTTGCTATAAAATAATACTAGCAAAAAAATTGAATCAAGTGTGCGGGAAACATGCACATATTATGCAAGTAATCAATTAATTGATTGATTCTTTTTTGTCAATTCTTATTTAGAAGAATGGAAAACAAATCCATCTAATTGTGTGTGTGTGTGTGCGTGTGTGTGTGTGTTTGTCTCTGTGCTTTTCAGGATAAGTATTCTCCATGCCACCTAGCAATTCAGGCAATTCTTTCAGTTTAATTCTCCCAGAAGCCAGCAAGATATCATGTCTGGATTCAGATCTTTTCATTTAAAACTGGCCTCTTATTAGATTAAGAACTCCCTGGTAGTAAAACTTGCATATCTTCTATCTAAAGCAAATGAAACATATCACTGCAATGTTGGTGCTGTTGTTTTTGAAAGCACATTAAAGGCTGTATGTGTGAGCTAAGTAGCTGATTTTTATCATGAAGCTGCAATCTTTGTTATGTGCTGCATCTCACAGGGGTGCTTGTATGATCTAGTGTACCAATCATGGGTGAAATGCCTAGGTTACAGTGGTTGGCTGTAAGAAGCTTGCTTGATTGTGCAGTCTTGCCAGTTCCCGTAGGTGTCATCAGGTGAACAGGCAATTACTGGGAAACAAGTCAGAATACAGGATAGCAGCTCACAGAGAAGACTGACAAGAAAATAGCTATCAAAGGCGAATTAGCATATGGGGTGGGGGTGGGGGTTTCTCATATATTAAAATGCTGGCTCTCAACGTCGTTCCCCCCCCCCATTTATTCAATTGAATCTATAATAGCTATTTGTATATAAGGGAAAGTTTTGGTCAAATCAGCTAAAGACTTTTAAAACATCTGACATTCAAAGTGTGGTGGGAACAATTTTTGAGCATAAATGTATGCCTGCAGGCTCGCTGAATGGGAAAACGGAATGTGCCCAGATTTTTGGCCAAGATTATGTCTCGCCTGAATGGTAAGGGCAGGAGACTATGCATTGTTTATATTGTGCTTTTGCTGATAAAAGAATGACACCAGGGTGTGATACGTTGAAAGAATTTTAAGGGCTTAATTTTTCCACCTTGCGTCTTTCATCTGCTGTTTTACAAGCATAAATTCTGAAAAGTTTATAGTGTTTAGACTTTTTTGACCATCCACCAAGTAGGCTTAAGCTACGAAGCAAACTCTCCAGTATCGTATCTGGTCTAGGAAGAAGATTAATGTATTTGAAATATTAACTAAAAGGCATACCAGTAAAACCCATTGAGGCACCCTCTTTTGATTGCTGACGTAGCCCGTCATCATCCTGGAAGTCTATGTAGACAAGGTCTATGGCCTGCAAGCCAAAAGCCTTTGCTGTGACGATAATTTTTTGCCGTGCATAAAGAATATCATGAGTGTCTTTACTACTTGTTGAACCTGAAATGAAAGACCACATTGTGAATAAAAATTTAATTCTCATATTACAAATGTTTGTAACAGAGCGTTGGTTAAGAATAAATTTATTTTGATTTGCAAAAGAAAGACAGTTAAGAGATTGTTATGTGATCACAATTTTTAAGAAACGGTTGAAAGAATATTATTCAACTCACAGACGCTTTCTGCAAAAGCGTATTATTTCTTGCTATGTTTCTTTTTAATAATTTTCATTTAGTTTTGCTATCATCTATTTTAATTGTTAAAAAGGCCCACTACAAAGTTATGGATATAATAAAACATACACAAACATTAAGAAAATATCCTTAAATGTTGCTGAACTAATTTAATCCAGAGTAGTGCCACGAAATGCATCTAAATTTGCTTTTTTTGGTATCATACGGAAACCTTTTGGTTATATACATTACACTTATGTAAGTATATTAATTTCTCTTATAATTTATTCAAATTTAAATTTTTAACTTGGGAATAATGTTTATATTTAATTCCTTAAGTGGAATATTTGAGATTTGTTTTGAAGCATTCACAAGAAACCTTCTGAAGATCTTATTATTCATAATTATATATTAAATTCCTATCTTTTGGAAGGGCTAATTCTAAACTGCGTTGTGCTCAGAGGTTGGGTCTACATGTCAGACTAGAATGTGACTGTGTAGTCTGTGTGTGTAGAAAGTACCCAATATGATAAGTTTACAACTCAGTATGGATCTAGGAAATTGAGTTAATTCCCCAAGCTGTAGTCAATTAAATATGGAATCCTGTGTTGTGGGAACATAATCCACAAGTTCTTATTAGGCAGTACAGTTCACACTTAGGCACCTGCCATAAGTGAATAGTAAAAAGTAAAACTGCTGACCTTGTTTACTTTTTGAAAAATAATAAACAGCATCTGAAGATACAGAGGCAATAAAAATAAATTATTTGCCCAGGGCATTTTTTTTTTAATCTGGTACCCTCCATATGTCTTGGTCTACAACTCTTGTATCCCCCAGGCAGCAAGCACATATGTTAAGATGTGTGCAATAAAATAGACAAGAAAATAAAGACAGATTGCTAAAATATTAAGAATAGTTCATAGTTCGTACACCAAAATATTGCATCATATACACACTAATACTACTTCAAGAATATTTTTTAAATGTTAAATTTGCATATAAAGAGATGGTCTCCTTATTAACTTGCCCGCTAAAATCTTATATTACTTTTTATGAGCCAGTAAACAGAATTTTCTATTTTCTTTTTTTTTTCAAAAATTACAAAATGAACAGGTTAATGTTATTTCTGGTACTCTTTAGCCTATAAAGATAATGCAAACGTTTATCATAGAATTACAATCAGATATAGTCAGATATATTTACTGTTGATTTCAGTAGGTTTATGATAAAACTGAATAGAGTATCATAACTACTGCTGAATTAACATATTCTTTAAAAAAGGAAATACCTATACTGGCACGAAAATCCTCGCCTCCAAATACCACAGCGTCTAAATGAAGGCCAACCTGTGGTTCTCTTCTCAGAGTTTCTTCACAAACAGCCTTTAAGTGCAACACAAATATTAATACAAGAAGCAGCATTTCAAAAATTAGTTTTGTAATAAAAATATACTTTTTACTATATTCCTTATCCTAAAATAATAACAAATGATAGCCACACACAAATTAAAAAATACATACTCTGGATGCAAAAATGTAGTATAATTAAAATTAAAATGCAGAATATAATATTTTATTTCCCTATTGGTTTTTCTGATAAAAGTTTTCCAATGTGGCAACTACTTTGGGATTTAATAAGGCAATAAAAAATAAAAAAATCACTACATGGTGTTTACAGTATGGAACTTTTAAAAAGATTCCAAAATATTTAGCGCTGCAGAGAAACACAGCTGAAGCATATTTGGTTTAATACATTGCAGATGGAGATTGCAACTACTCACAATTTAATAGGCAGCATATGGTATGTTATCAACTGATGCTCCTTGGATATGTTCAAATTAATATAATTACAGGAGATATAAAATGCAACAAGTAGCATAGAAAATCATTTGAAAAGCAAATGATACCTTGGGGATTTTCTAAATGCACCAATCTCAATATTATTGCAATCTTTGAATAATAAAATATTTATTTATTTAGAAATATAATTTGGTAGACAGCAATAATGCAATGCTGGCAAGGATCTTCTTGTGAATAACCAGTGCTAAAATAAGTTCAGCTGTTTGTATTTATTATTTTAAGCAATACCGTAAGCAGACATAATCAGTACCTCTAATGCTACTTTATTCTCTACAACTCCTAAGCATAGGAAATCATAGTTGATATTTTTCAGGGCAGAATTTAATCTTTCTTTCTCTTTGGGTTTCATTTCTGAGAAAGGGCATAATATTAATTAAAAGAGAGGAGGGAGTATTTTAATTTTTTGCATTAAGTACTTTAATTTTTTGCATTTTACAATTAGTATTTCTTTCGCATATATTGAAAAAGAAATATCTGAAACTGGGATTTATATTAACACATTAGCCACAAGGGCCTCCCAGCAGTTCCTTCGAATAACACCAAACTTTTGCAAGAAATCTTGGCCTGACTAGGCTGCACTCAATTTCAGCATTAATATCTTTCTTCCACAGAAAACTGCAGGCCCGATGCCAAAAATAGGCTATCTGTATGCATTCATCACCATTGAGATGGGGGCGGGGGGGAGAGGTAGAAAATGGATTTCTGGGGCCAAGGAGAGAAAGAGATTGTACACATAGTCATATCATGCAGATATTACAGCCTGGAAATTCTCATGCATTTTTTAAAAACTCTTAGGGCCAGTTGAGCATGTACATTTAAAAAAAAATATCTAAGAAAGAATATTGGAGAAAAAAAAATCTTGAATATTCTTTCAACTCCATTTTAAAATGCTTTTAAAATATTTAATATGATGCCTAAAATTCAAAGGCAAATGAGAGAAAAGAAATCATGATAGTTGTTAGAATATTTAGAAACACTCTTAACTATTTGGGGCTATTTTTGAGACTTGCGTGTCTTATTCAGTGTATTAATACTGATGAGCTTAAAGTAATTGCAGCAATACAGAAGAAAGCAGTTATGTCAGATGCATCTATGTCATGTAAAGCTGAACAATTAGGGCTAATGAATAGATTTATATAAAATGTGAAAGCAATATAATTTTTAAAGCACAATAGTTTGCTTCTTTCCCATTTCTAGTTATGGTGGTGTTATTTATTTATTTAATGGAACGTATAATCTATAAGACTAGGACTTTATTCAGGCATGCTAAATTAAACAGATCTTTCTTACCTTGAAATTGAGCAAACCCACTGCAGTTTCCACAAAAGGAATGAAATTGATCGGCTCTATGAGTGTTCGGCCTTGTAAGTGCCACACGCATTTCTCTATAAACTAGGAAGATTACAGAGAGGACGTAATATTAAGGCCTGGGCTTTTTAAAACCTCTAAAAAAATGGTCTGTAATTTCTTTGCACAAAATTGCAGACCTACGAAGCAGACAATCTAGAGTACAAATTGCTAGTCCAACTCTCTGCCCCTGTGTTTTCAGTCTGTTGTTATAGGCCTATCTTGAAGAACGGTGGCATTAATTACTCTTATGTTTTCAGCACTACAGGTTTAGTTGCACACATATTTGCCTAACACCTATCATCACCCTGCCTTTGTTAAATGCAAATAAGCGGGATCTGTAAAACAAGGAAGGATTGATATACCTGACATTCTGTTTTCTTTCATGTCTGACACTGACATGCCTGTATATTCTTTCCAGCCTTCCAAAGTGGCATCCACATTATTCATCACGGCCCTGTTACCCTTTGTCCTGGAGGCCTTTTCTTCATAATTTTTAGCTTACCTAGGAAGGGCCTTAAAAAGGAAGTTTAATTCTTTGAAGACCAAAGCTTTCCAATTTTTTCCATGAGAGCAATTCACAGCTAGCTCTGAGCTGCCGGTGGGGTACCCCTGATTCCCAAATCTATCATCTGGGAACATACAAAAGCTCTTGTACAGATTTCTTTTTTCTCTTTTTCCCTTTTCAAAAGAGAAGGTGGGGGAGAAACTACCTCAGTATATTGTAAATCTATTATGTCTGGCCAGATCTAGCAATGTGTGGGGAGATAAACATATCACAGGTATGCTAAGTAAATTTTAGTCAGTAAAGACAGGAGGGGAAAAAATCTTGCATCATTTTTATATTTAAGGAATATTTAACCATTAATGGCTATCAAAGGGAAAGGGAATTTTAATCATCTCTCCTTTCAGTCTCAGTTGGGTAAATCATATCTAAGAGATTTGCATAAATATAAACCATCAAAGACTTTTCATCTTCAAAGGGGGTTTCAAGTCCCTATAAGCTTTGTACTGTAATCATCACAGGTCACAACCCTGCAGGAATAAGGCTGCTATGGCAACATAAAAAACTAATGCTTAAGGCTTAGCATAATATTCTGACTAATATAAAGGAAACTCATTTTGAAACCTGGCAGCCTATTTACCAGAAACTGGATTAGAGGTGTTATTTCCCCTTTTAGCGCTTCTCTTCCCCACCAAATTTCACCCCTCCTCAAAACGAAAAGAAAATAGAACCACCGCATCTTGAAAAGGGTTCTAAGCACTTTTCAGTAACTTTACATTAGGTCAAAATAAATCAAAACATTCTTTCTGCATATTCTCCGTCCTTCCCTCTTTTTCATGCACAGTCATTATTGTCACCACTGCCACTGCTTTTCCGACCTTTTCACAAGCCAGTAAAGCCCAGAATGTAAGGAATTAAGGCAGGAAAGTCAAGAAAAGGAATAAGAAGGAAGACTTAGGAAGGCCAACCTTCTATCAACATGCCTACTGAAAAGCAAGGGCCAGTGGCCTGATTTCCAATTAAATGGACACAGAGCCACAATCTGATGCTAGACTCAACAGTGTGATAATCAAACAAAGCTATTCACTAATAATTTCACAGGCATGAATTGGTTAATACTCAAAACCTAATTTTACATTGGACCTTATTTTTAAGTTAAATGGTTAAAAAAAATGGAAGCTCCCCCCTTCCCCCGAGCTACTTCTATGTATCTGCTGAAATCTTTATGTCTTGCATTTTGGGACCATCAGCTAAAGTTTGGATCTAATAATGTTTCTTTTTCCTATTTTAATTATTTTTGTCTTCCTCCCCCCCCCTTTTAAGTACTATTAGCACCAAATACAAAAGGCAACTAGTAGAGAAGTTTCATTAATTTTTTTCAAAAGGAGACAATTAAATGTTTCCGGCTTGGTAAAGTGTTCATTTCAGTGAGAGGGCTGGAAAAAAGGAAAGGGGGGAGACAGAAAACAAAGATTGGGGAGGGGATGAAGGCGCAGGCTTTAGCCATTCTTTCAATTCCAGTGCACACCCGATAGTGTGTTGGGAAGAATGCCCACTGTTCAGGATTTGTGGGCGGATTGTCCCACAACAAAAGAGCCAGAGTTAGGCTTGTTATAGTCCAATAAGCCATGCCAGTCAAACAAGTACCCATCTGAAGGACAAAGAGAGAGCAAGAGATTCCCACACAAAAGGGAACAAGTAAGCCCGTCTTTTAGTTGTGCATCAGTCTCCAGGTTTTAGGCTTCGCATAAATCAAAATGAAGGACAAAAATAAACAGCCAAAAGCTTTCCATAGCAATAGCCATTTTAAAAGCAAAGTAAGAGAAGCGCATCTAGGAAAGGGTAGGGGAAGGAAAGATGGGCTCTGCTTCCAGGAAAAATCAAGGCTGAGGGAAACTAGAATCCAGTCCTCTCACACCCAGTGAATATTTATTGAATTGTTCTAAAACCTTGGATAGAGTGGAAATATTAATATACAGAGTCAACTCTCAGATGCGTTAGTCTGCTGTTTGCTCAATCAGCAAAAGGCTTTTAGATTTTGTTGTCTTTTTACATATACTTTTTATATATCTACAAAATATACTTTTTGTATATTTATATACACAGTATAAATTTTATATAATACACATACACACACAAACTAATGTAAAGAAATAAAATGAACAGAAAAAGAAATCAACGAGAAAGCTAAAATTGCACGAAAGGAAAAAAGTTAAAGAAAAATAGAAAAGAAAAAAAAGACAGAATTAGTTTCCAATCTTCTTTATAGCAGTTGTTAAATACAATTATAAATGTAGATCTGGCTGTTTGAAAGAGCCACTGAATGTGATAAAATGCTCAAATGATTCCTTGTGAGTATGTTTGAACATACTGGACATTAAGTTTTCTGAATGTTGGAATGTTTTGTTTCACTGATATTTGATTAAGAAGTAGACTCAATTACCGGATAATACATTCCTGACATGCTGACTGAATTATAAAAAACCTATAGCCACTTAATACTAGTAGATATAAAGTAGTTGAGGACATGTGATTGAACTTCAGAATTTATTTATCCCCATATTTTTCCTTTATGGATTTTATATTTAATGTGTGCTGCTCGTCTTCATCCCTATCCAGGGCTCAGTAAAGAACGTAAAATGAAGCTTGATTGACTTCAATAATATTCTCAAGAAATAATATGGTAAAATGAAATGAAAATTCCTCTTCAATAGTTAACACAATGTTAGCATAATTAGGCCCATTCCACCATTTTCTTCTGCAATTTGACAGACTAATCATTTACATCTCCTGTTTCTATTGGCTGAAAAGTCAGTCATGAAAAACAAACACACCTGCCAGCAATTTAAAAGGAAGACATAGAGGGCTGGACAGGAAATAATATCTTTCCTAATTAAAAACACTAGTTAAAAGCTTCCTGTTTGTTCTTTGGGCTGCCCTTGGGAGTGACCTTTCCTTCTATCTCCACCATAATTTTTTCACATGTTGGTAAAATGCTTCTTCCATCCACCAAAATCTTCTAACATGGAGAATAAATTCTATATCATGACTGTTAGGCTTCAAGTATAATGAACAGGAGCATTGATTCTTAACAGTTTTTGTCTCATTTTACTTGTCCAAACTGAATATATCAATATTGCATTTCTAAATCCACCTCCTTTTATCCACACATACTGCATTTGCAGTTACAAACTATTCTCTTTGTCCTGTGGGTCTTGAAAGTAGAGTTTTAAATGAATTCATGCGATTTGTTCTCCCCTGCTAGGAAAGTCTACTATGTTCAATGTCTCAGAACTGCATTAGGACAACCATCACAATTCTCAAATCTGATTTAGTTTTTGCTTAAGAGAAGATAAATTACTTTTTGATATTCCAAAACAAAATGGGTAAATTATACAGTAGATGAACTGAATCAAGTACTAACAGCAGAAGTATTCCATATTTGCTTCATGATATCATTTTGTTTTTTCCTTTCTGAAATTGGACCCAAGTCTTTATCTGAGATAATGGCAGATAAAACTCACCCATTTTATTTCTTCTACGTTGTCAACCTTCGGGAGCATCAGGCTAGTGGGAAGAATCTTGGATTTCAAAATGACCTTCATATCTTCTTCTGCAAGACCACTAGACACTGAATTGATCCTAACACACTTCTCTGTCTGACCAAAGTCAAAGTTCTCAAGGGCTTCCACAGTTTTTATTCTAGCTTCTGCCTATTTTTTATTTTTTTTGGAAAAAGATAAAGAGAAACAAAATGCATTGTTTTACTGAGAACTAACTTTTTAAAAAGCAAGTTTAATTAAATGAACAATGGAGAAATTCACCTGCATTACAGATCATGATATAGTAAAATTGGGCTAAGTCACATAGTTGCAAGGGTATCCCTGGGCTGTGGTCAAAAAAGTCAAGATAATAAAATTCTGTTTCTCTCCCCCCCTCCCCGCCATGTGCATTGTATATGCTATCTTGATCTTTTGACCATACATTGTGGACACACCTGCTCAGGTGCTATTTTTTTTTAAATAAAAGCAATTAAACTTAGCCACAATTTAATGAGTTGAATCAACTATTCGTGAGTCATAGCAGATAGCAGCACTTAGAGCACTTTAACTTGAACAAGTTGAACAGGGTTGGATCTAATTGGCACTAGGATGGGACAATCCCATTGAAGAATCCTAAGGCTATATATATATATATTTCTTCCTAGCATTTTCTCACAAGTGCAGGCTCCACTTTTTAAAGATCAACTGAGTATCGATCCATTTGGTTGCAACAGGAATTGACTGACGACTGGCTTGTCACCTGAGCTTGAAGTCATGGGCTGAGAGAGAGAGAGTGGCTTTCATGCCTATAGCGAGACTAGAACTCAGTCTCCAGGTTTCTATCTTGGTTCCTTAATCACTAGACCAAACTGCCCCTCTAGCCTAAAGCTATACACTAAGGTGGAAAATAACTCTCTTCCCCCTCCCCCCCAAAAATCTTAGAATCTAGAATCTTTGTTTTTATGATACTTTAAATGTGATTTTTATATTTGTCGTATCTGTGTGTTTTTAATATGTAGTTTTATTGCTTGTTGAGTACTGCCCAGAGTCACCTTTCAAGAGATGGGCCATATAAATTTAACAAGTACATAAATAAATAGATGGCTATTTCCATTGTCTTATCTCATACACACACACACACACACACAGAGAGAGAGAGAGAGAGAGAGAGAGATCAAAATCATCTTGAAAGAGACTTTCTTTGTTATAAAGGGATCATGATAATTACTGATCTAATAAAAAATATGATTGGGTCATACCTGATTGACCTTCATTATTCATTAACCTTGGCCAAGTACTGATGGGAAATGTAATTCAAGGACAGAGGAACTAACTTGGTCCATTAGCTAACATATAATCCCAATAACTGAATGTCAATCATGAAAAGATTAATCATGTTTACAGTTAAGATAACATTTCTCACATTATACTATGTTAGATACACTAATAATACGTTATTCAGAGCCAGTCTGGTGTAGTGGTTAAGGCATCAGGCTAGAAACCAAGAGATCAAAGTTGTAGTCCTGCCTCAGGCACTAAGCCATCTGGCACTAGAAGTTACTAAGTCTCCTTATTGGAGAGATGGGTGGCATGAAAAATTAATTAATTAATTATTGGAGATATAGGGTCAGTAAATTGTCATGTGTTTTATTAGTATCTAAGGCAAAACAATTTAAAAATACAGCATAAAATATTAAGGGTGAAACGACTTCAACCCAGCCTTGGAAATAGAGACAGAAAAGATTTAAAAATGTGTTCTGCATTAAAGAGTCTGAGAAAACAGTAGTTTACAGTTGTCAGGACTGATCAGGATAAGATTCACAAGACTGGTGTAAAGCAGCTGTTACGATGCACTGATTTACGAGAGCAAATATTGGCACAAATGTAAGTTCAGAGAGAAGAAAGCAATGCCCCTCGTCAGAAAGTGTGAAAAAGGAAGAAGGTTAATGACTCTACAAACAATCATCAGATGAGATTTGCCATCGCTTTATCTGTGTTACTTCAATATGCCTCAGGTGGGGAGATTTCTAGGCACTTTTTTAGTGAATTAGGAGCACTTTTTTGTGGTTTCTTGGGATGGGGAGATTTTCTTTCAAATTTCCACTGGGGTCTCCTTTGAATAGTATCCTCACTCTCCCAGCACAGTGGGATGTGGCACATAACGAATTCATGCAAAATGACTATGAGATGGTGTTTTTTTCCTTCTTGAACTGAAAAATTTATTGTACTTTAAGGAACAGTACAACAGATCATTGTTTCTTTAAAAAAAACAGTACAACAGCTCTCAGGACAACTATCCATTTTTAAAAATTTTGGAGGATTTTGTTTGTATAGGTTACATTTATCAACATTCAGCATATTAATTAAAATTGATATATGCAAAATTTATTTATTTGTAGAATCACAAAAATAACAATATTAAATTGTTTAAATGTTAACATATTTTTTATTTAAGAAATACTATTTTTAACAAAAAATAATAACGAGAAGAGTGCCATTGTTTTAAATGTTTGCAAACTGAAATATTTGATTTTGTAGACCGCTTAGAGCAGAGTTCCCCAATGTTTCCAAGTTTGCGGACCAGCGGGGGGAAGGGGAGCGGAGATTCCATGTGAGGAACTGGCAAGCACATGCACATGCAGCTCCATTTGTGCAAGCAGCATGCACGAGCCCCTGCCCCACAAATGGAGCGTGCATATGTGCTTGCCCATTGCTCGTGCAAGTGAGGATGTGCGCATGCATGTGCAATCGTCAGCCGTTTCTGCAGCCCAGTTGCAATTGCTTCACAGCCCCCTAGTGGGCCACGACCCTTAGGCTGGAGACCCCCTGGCTTAGAGGATCTAGAGGACCCCCAAAGAGCCTTGGATCATTCTTCAATAAACACTGCAAAATATAATTCTGCTCATGCCATCTAGTGCTAGTGTCAGCCTTGGAAGCTATAACTGCGAGGCCTCTGCAGCTGCCACATAATAGCACATGGGAATTAGGGAGGGGGTTCTTTCTCATACACTTAGAGGGAGTACTAGTCAAAACAAAATTCTTTTCAAGTGTGTCAAGGTCATCCTGACCAGCACCTGGAAGAGGAGTGATGAGAAGAGAGATGAAGTTGGCTTTGGAAGAGGATTGGGGAATGTGAGCTTTGATGATGGTTTGGAGGTGGATCTTTGATTTCTTTTGGG
>JANHFL010004249.1:86056-102066 GCA_032468155.1 Oxyrhabdium leporinum
ATAGATAGATAGATAGATAGATAGATAGATAGATAGATAGATAGATAGATAGATAGATAGATAGATAGATAATTTCCTTTTTGTGGGCAGATCTTCCTGGACAGATATGCTTTTATACAAGTGTGTTTGGCTATATATATACATATGTCTCTCTCTGTGTGTATGGTCATACGTGCCTACTGTATAGGCATTTTAAAAAATAAAGGTATTGAGTGATAGCTGCCCAGTACTTTGATCGAATTGTGTCTTAGAAGAAACAACCCAGCAGAGAAAGATAAATTGGGACAGTGGTGAGGATCTTCAACTTCCTTGCCTTCTGTACAGAAGTACAATGTAAGTGGTGATATGGAACTATTGTTGGAATGCCCAGAAGATGATTTAATAATTTCAGATGCATCCTGTGGTTTAGACAAGTTGCCAGCCTTGGTCAAGACTGTATATTTAGTTAAAGTGGAGATGGAACTCAGTATCCTTTAGAAACATATTCTGACAGGGATTAGAAACCTATAATTCTGATTGACTAGTTGGCCCTTAAACTATTTCCATTCAGTATCACCTCTCTCTCTGAATTCAGGAGACACACACTTCCTTTTGGCTGTTTTGGGGAAATAATTCTGCTTCCTCTAAGTGAGAGATAGAAAAGAGATTGGGTGGCACATAAAATATTACTGATGGAGTCTGTAAAGCTGGTGACTCCATCCAATTTCGTTCCTCTGGTTTTGTTTGACTAAACTGTTGATTGACTTCATATTCTCTATTATCTAAACTTTCTGTGGAAGCATATTGTAAATGTGTGTGTATGCATGAGTGTGTGTGTGCAGATGCATGCATGCACAGGCAATCAATAGTGAGTGAGCAATATATTTTTTGAGGTTCTCCTTGTAAGGCTCTGAGGATTCTAAGGATTCTCCTATAAATCACTGCAATAGAATTTCTGTTGTTCTCAGGACATTTATGAGTTTCATTCAATAACATCTCTGCTAAGTCCCAGTGATGGTGGATATGCCAAGATATAAGGCATTTCTGCTGTATAGACAAATCTAAAGCTAAAAGTAATATTTCTATGGAAGTAGAAGTATGTATAAGTGGCACAGAACAAGTGCAATTTGAAATAAATGAATTGGGCTTTATTTTTAATAAGGTAAGTCATGCAATTATGTGATACCTTATTTCTGGGTATAATTAGCATGATTGTATGTGCAGATTAGGTAATAATGCAAGTAAATAATTGTAATTAACTTTTATGGGTAAATATTCAATTATTCAATTTCTGTGCTCAATCACAGTAATTTAGTGCAGAAATTAAGAATGCAATTGTGTGCACAAGTTCAGTGCATACTTGTGTGCTTAATAATCAAGCTCATGTGAGACAGGTTTTCTTATTTCTCCTATGCAACTTGAGGATCCTACAGCTAGATCTTGTTACCTTTTGCTAGTCTTGGCACATCTGCAGCTAGAAATGCTGCAAAGCTGTTTATTAGTGTTTGTAATTTTTTATTCCACATTGTGTGTTGCTAATATTTGCATGACTTCTGTAAAGGTATAAGAGTCTTCAATGGAGAGAGGATTGATTTATATGTTGAAGGCTTGTTTTACATCCAAGGTAGCCTGAAGGAAGAACTCATAATTTCCCCTGCTAACTTTGGGTACTTACTTGGTTTAAATTGGGACTGCTTCACAGTTGTTCACTGTGATACAGAAACAATCCTAATTTGGCCCTACTGGTCTCCAACCAGGTGAAATGTTTTAAAACTACTTTCTCTGACAACTGTCACTGCTTTGTGTGCTATTATTCTGTGCAGACAGATTGCAATTTAGTTTTTACTGCAGTGCAAATTTTTAAAGGCTTTTGGCTAATGTAAAGGAAGATGCTCCTCTGAAGCTGTTTTTGAAGCAGCATGGAGAGCTTCTAAAACTCAGTTACTAAAGCTAGACTCGGACCAAAAACCTCCTGGTTACCAAGTAAACAAAGCATTCAGGATTCCATGGGATTTGAAATCTGTAATTTCCCATAGTGTATGTTCTCAGACATGTTTTCTTTTTCTAGACATAAATTCATCTTCCATTCAACATTCAGTCTTCCAGGTCCCCTGTTTTTATTTGTCTTTATTTTTTATTCAGAGTATGTACCCACATGCAAGCAAAATGGAAGATAAAACTTCCAAAATAGGATAATGTTTTAAATAACCATAAATAAGCATAATTGGAATGACTTTCCACCCACTAATATGGGCACTGTATTTGAAGTGGAGAGATAAATAGCTAATTAGCAACAATAAAATCTTGGATGCTCTTCTCCATACCCCCATCCCTTTTGCTGATTTCATAGAGCTTGCAGCTGCCTTAAGGGCAGTTTTTTCCAGCCATTTTATTGTTCTGTAAGATTTATGTTCACTCTCTTCCCCCACCCCACACCCCTCCAATCTGTTTGTTTCAATATTTCTTTCCCCTGATTTTGTGTTCCTGGAGATAATTTTGATTTCTTTTCTTTTTCTGGTTGAAAGATAATCATCTCTCAAGGGCATGTCTGTGTAACTGCTTATCATGCATACAATGAACAACCGAATGCATTGACAAAGCCCACATTTCCCTCAGGTTAAAGATGCCCTCTGCTATAATAAAAAAGGATCAACCTGGTGATCATATCTGACCCCATGCCCCACCTCTTTCTTATTGCAACAGATTCAGTCAGACAAGTTGTTTCTCCAAAGCAGACAAGACATGACCTTGTGGGGACTCCAGAGAATTCAGAACAAGCTGGAATTCTAAGTAATTTATCTGGTGTTAACAATATTACTTCAGATGCCCCAGAAACCTCTTCAGAGAAGAGAGGACTTTGCCACAAGTGTTTGCTTTATTATCACCAAAGATCACCAAAAATCAAGTGTGATGGATGTGTGGGATAGGCAGCAACATCAAAGACATTTTAAGAATACAGGATACATGTATTTAAAAGGAATCCATAATTATCCATAATTATTGAAACAGTCTTAAGTATTATAAGCCAGGGGTGGGGTTCAAAAATTTTAGCAATGGGTTCTCTGCCCAATTGCTGGGTGGGCATGGCCATGGTGGGAGTGGCTAGTCGGCCTCCTGCACCACGGGGGGGGGGATTTTTCACCTTCCCGTGGGCTCCGGAGGCTTTTCTCGAGCCTCCGGGAGGGTGAACACAGCCTCCCTAGGCTCCGGGAGCTCTCTAGAGGCTGGAAACAGGCCCAAACGTCCAGGAGGCCCATTTTTCACCTTTCCTGGGCTCCAGAGGCTTTACTAGAGCCTCTGGGAGGGTGAAAACAGCCTCCCTGGGTTCCAGAAGCCCTCTGGAGGCCAGAAAAGGGCCCATTTCCAGCCTTCTGGAGCCTCCAGGAGGCCTGTTTTTTGCCCTCCCCCAGCCTCCATGCAGGCCATGTACTTACCAGGGATCCAAAATGGGGTGTGTGGGGACTCCTTGGAGGGGCAGGGTGGGGTGAGCAGGGCTAGCCAGGAGTGGGATTTGGCGGTTTGCCAAACCGGCCAGAATCTTCACTACAGGTTCCCCCAAACCTGTGCAAATCCGTAGCAGTCCACCCCTGCTATAAGCTTATACCAGGGGTGTCAAACTCATGTCACAGCAGTGTCACGTGATGTATTGGGACTTTATTCCCCTTTGCTAAACCAGGCATGGGCATGGCCAGCTCGTGACAATCCAGCCTGCAGGCTGGGAGTTTGACAGGCCTGGCTAATACTTTCGTGGTGAGATATTTATATTTGAATAGAATTAACACAAATGCAACTACTATTTACTATTGCGACTACAACTAATAGAATAATGAAATCCTTAAATTGGAATGGAGGCATTACTGGGTCACTTTTTTGTTCTGTCTAGGAATCAAATTACAATAATGGCATTATCATTTGTGTGTTTTTACCAGGTAGATGCAGAGGTTAGTGGAAACATAGGACTTGTATATAGGCCTCTGATTACATAGTAATTGCATTATATGATATATCAAGAGAGAAAAATAGGAGTCTCTCAGCACAGAATCAAGCCCAAGGGATTTAGCATCAATGAAAAGGTCAGATTCTTGCTTCAAGGGTTTTGAAGAGACAAAGAGAATTAGCATCATGTAGCTATCCTGTTCCTAGTTTAAGCAGAAGCAGCAAATAATAATGGGGAAAGGCTTTTAAGAAAGGATATAATTCTTTGGCAGCTAATGACACTGTAATTGGAAGACTGATGGTGACAAACATGGCAAGTTTTCTTTTCCAAACTGGACAAGAAAGAAACCCATGCTGGACTTTTGAAAATTTTATTTGTTTGTATTTTTACCCTGCCACTCTTGCAAGCAACTCCCAACAGATTGCATCATAAAATAAAACAAACAGTTGCTGGAGATGACTGCAGAGATAAAATGTATGAGTTCTGCTCATGCATCATCCATGTGAAGGGACTCAACAAGATTAAAGGCTGAGAGTGACATTGATGTCCCACCTCCATGTTTACAAATCTGGCTTTCCCCTTTTGGCTTCAATGGGTGAGTGAAAGTTGGAACTGCTTCCTTTTCCAAATCAGTCTCAAACTACTTCTTTTCAGCAAGGGAAAAGTATATTCCACTGTGTTTTTAATATTATGCCCTTTCCTGGACCACCAATCCCTACTCACGGTCACTCATGCCCTAGTCACCTCCTGTCTTGACTATTGCAACACACTCTACATGGGGCTGCCCATGAAAAGCATCCGGAAGCTCCAGTTGACGCAAAATACAGCAGCCCGCATGGTTTTGTGCAGACCTTGGTGTGCACATATATCATCTCTCCTGCAGGAACTGCATTGGTTGCCAATTTGTTTCAGGGTGCAATTTAAGGCACTGGTTGTCACCTTTAAAGCCCTTCATGGCTTGGGACCAGGTTATCTGAGGGACTGCCTCTTGTTGGTCACATTTACTCGACCCACTAGAGCACGGAGGCAAGGAATGTTGCAGGTCCCATCCCCTAAGGAGATACATCTGGCAGGACCCAGAAGAAGGGCCTTTTCTGTGGTGGCTCCCTCTCTCTGAAACATCCCCCCCCCAGAAATTAGACTGGCCCTCTCTAACACACTTTTGGAAGGCCCTGAAGACTTGGTTCAGCCAGCAGGCCAGGGGAACCCATAGCAGGATGGAGCCCATTAAATGGCTGGTATGAATGTGTGTTATCGCCGGGGTGGTGGGTGGAGGGTTATTATTTTATTATTTTTCTTTTTTTTATTTTTCTTTTTGTTTCTTTCATACTGTGTTTTTATATCCTTATAAGCCGCCTTGAGTCACCATGTCTGAGTAGGTGACAATATAAATTTTCTAAATAAATAACTTACGAATTTAACTTTATATACATGCATTCGTCATCTCTTCATTAATTCAAATTTTAGTTGATAACTGTATAACAATGCATCGATTCATTCTGCAAGTGGATATGCTCCATTTTAATAGGAATGGCGACCCTGGAAACTTCAGTCTAGCAAAGGGGTGTCGAACTCAATTTCATTGAGGGCCACATCAGGGTTGTGTTTGACCTTGGGGGAGCGGGCGGATGCACGGCCCTCCCAATCTCTGTTTTCAGCTGCCACAACTTCCTCCTGCACACTACCAGCCTCCACCAGGTTGTAGAACAGTGCCTGGTCAGCCTGGGCCAGGCTGAGGCACTGCGGGCTGGTCCTTCACTGTTTCCAGGGTAGGCCCAGGTCAGATCTAAGCACCCCATGGGCCAGATTCGGCCACAGGCCTTGAGTTTGATACCCGTGATCTAGCATGTCCAAACTAGACTGGAAAAAGAAGCTTATGTTTTAGTCAATAAGTTAATTTTATGAATCTGTCACTCATTCACTTTCAGTATTTCCTTAAAAAAACAAAAACGAACATTTGAGGCTGAATCACCTTTTCAACCAATTCTAAGGTTTTGTTAAAAAATCAATTACTTTTGATTTTTAAAACATTTTTACTTTGTTGATTTACGTACTACTTGATAAGTACAAAAGTTGCATATCTCTCCCATGGCCACATTTTTCTTTATTTTCATTACTGTATGGAATTTGCTCATTTATTTGCAGATATTAGTTGCCGTACCTGATGATGTGATGCTGCTGCTTCCACAGAATTTGCTTAGGTCAGGGGTGAATGAGATCAATGTGCAATTAAGATGAACAGCATGAATGTTAGCTTTCCCGCTGAACTGGTATCTTCCCAGAGGAACATTCATAGTATCCTAAGAGTAGATAAAAACAGGCAAGATGGAAGAAGTAGTGGGACAGTGCAAGCCCCTTTCCTTTTGAATGAGCATGAAATGTCATGACTCCACATCCACCATCTGACCTGTTTGACTCTCTCTGCAGACCTTGTTGCCTCTTCCTCTTTCTGCAGGGTGCTTATTTCTTGCTAAGGAAATATATAATGGTGACCAAACATTTGAAAATTAAGCAACAAGCTCAGAGAAATAACCACCTGAAATATAGGCTAGGCTAGGCTAGGCTAGGCTAGGCTAGAGTAGAGTAGAATAGAATAGAATAGAATAGAATAGAATAGAATAGAATAGAATAGAATAGAATAGAATAGAATAGAATTGGAATAGCTTGGAGGTCTTCTAGTTCAACCCCCTACTTAGGCAGGAAACCATTTCAGACAAATGGTTGTCTAATCTCTTCTTAAAAACTTCGAGTGTTGGAGCATTTACAACTTCTAAAGGTGAGTTGTTCCACTGATTAATTGTTCTAAATGTCAGAAACTTTATCCTTAGTTCTAAGTTGCTTCTCTCCTTCATTAGTTTCCACCCATTGCTTCTTGTCCTGCCCTTAGGTGCTTTGGAGGATAGCTTGACTCCCTCTTCTTTCTGGCAGCCCCTGAGATATTGGAACATTGCTATCATGTCACCACTAGTCCTTCTTTTCATCAAACTAGACATAGACATATCCAGTTCCAGCAACCTTTATATGTTTTTTATATGTTTTAGCCTCCAGTCCCCTAATCATCTCTGTTGCTCTTCTCTGCACTTTTTCTAGAGTCTCAACATCTTTTTTACATTGTGGCGACCAAAACTGGATGCAGTATTATTCTAAGTGTGGCCTTACCTGCCGTAATTAACAATTGCATTGTGTATCAACTGCAGCTTCCAAGCCATCTTTGAAAGCATATCTGTGCAGAAGGTAGCCCATCTGTCTATTAGAATGCTGATGTTGAAAGCAGGAGGGTAATAAATCATAATATCCCTCTCAATCTCCTCATACTGTAATATTGGTCATGCCATTGCCTTTTTAGGAAATCAGAATGAATAATCATTTCAAGTCCACACAACTCTTAAGATATGTGGATTTCAATACCCAGAATTCCCCAGGCAGACAGTTGAGGTCCATACATCCTAAGATTGCTAAGGTCAAGAAACATTGGCCTAATATATTGCCACACAAAGAAAGTGAAGGATTTTCAAACTAGGGGGGTGGGGGGATTGCCTCTTGGAGCAAGCATGTACTGGCTAAACACTTTCTCTGGGGATGGAGAAGGGAGTATATGACATTTTCTTTTAATACCACTGTTTTGTTCTGGGATGGGTCACAATAATGAGGCCCTACCTATACAATACTGCATCAATGATGACCTGGTAATACTCAGTTTCCCCTTAGAGCCTGGTATATTCACAGATTAAAATGGAAACATGACAATGCCAATCATAAGTAGAAGAATTTGGTTCATCCATCTTAATTGATTATCCCTCTTTGCAAACCTCTAATGCTTCCAGGCCATCTTTCCCAGTTGACTCCACACTAAAGCCACACTAAAATGCATAAAAGGCAATCATTTAATTTTTTTTGTCTAACAGGATGATTTCTATTCCATCTTAAGCCAGTATACACAGAGGTCCCTCTTCCCACATTCCACCATCATAAGGCAGGTTGGACTGAAAGCCAGTGTCACCCAATGGGAACTAGGGCAAAAATAGGACTAATAACCACTCCCTTCATTCCCACTGGCTTTCCTTTGCATTTTGCCCATCCATCTTACACAAATCCTCTCCAATGACATTCAGGGAACAGAGCGATAATACGTAGCTTTATATGAGATATAATGGATTGGAAAGGGGAAAAAAAGAAGTAAAGGAAGGTGTCAGCCTTGGAAGCCATAATCTTTTGGGTGTGGAAAAACCTGAGCCTTCAGATTCAGGTTTTTCCCAGATGTGCCAACATGGTTTCTTTAATAAATTCTTACTTGGACAAAATTTGTCTGAGTGCTGAATGAATTATTGGAACTTGGATGGAACGCTGACAGCTAGATTTCAACAGCTTCAAGCAGGTGATACTCTGCTTTGCAATATAAACACAATTGACCCACGAATGAAGTATTAGGTCCCCACAAGAAGCCAAATTGCAGGACTTAACAGACACAGGCAAAATATTTTCTCCAGGGGCCTCTGCCAATATGGGGTGATCTCCTACTCCCAGAGAAATGGTGCAAGCATTTGATGGGCTTCTCCAGTGTTCTGATGCAGTGTTGTCCACTTGGAATGGATTAAAAAAAAGTCAAGATAGCAAAGGTGATGAACTACCTCCACTCTCCTACTCTCCATAAAAGCCCCAGCTCTGAAAGAATTTTGGAGAAGATGGAGAAAAAGGTGGAAAACAGCCTGAGTGAGTTGTTCTCCTTTTGTACCTACCTACGTACCTACCTATCTGTCTGTCTGCCTGCCTGCCTGTATCATTAAAGGTAGATTTTAAGCTTGGAAGTATCTGACTACATAAGCAATTAAATGCTGCTGAATTACCTGTCTTCTATGTAGAAATACTTACTTTTACAAAGAAGCATCCACTAGGCATGAACCCTGTCCACCCACCCGAAATCACAAGTGATAAAGCTTGGACACAGATTAACCACCTCACTGAGAACTTGCCCATCAGTCTGTTGCTGTTGGTAATCTTCAAATATGTCTCTTTTCTATAACACAGCTCAAAATAACCAACCAGCAATGAAATTACTGTTCTTCACTATATTTCAACAGAAAAACGTGTTACTGTGAGAGATTTTATGCTCATGCCATCTGTTGGGTGCAGGATAGATATTTCAGTGAACCGTTGCATTCTAGCATTGTCCGTTTTATAGGAAATGCGATTCCTTAGCAACACCAAGTCACACTGTTACTTTATTATATTTTCTTATTAGCTCCAATCAAAAATTGTGAAGGAATGCACATTTGGTACTTCTAGAAGCTGTTATTTTTATTAATTATTTTTAGATCATCGATCTCAAGTTTTCATCATTAACGGCAATAAGGGTACTGAGTTTTAATAGTTTTAACTTCCCACGCATAATCAGTGTGTACGGGTCATTCAGTGGAACGCATATGAAATGAGATGGAGAAAGACCATGAAATAGTATCCTTCTCTTTATTTAACAAATTATAGAACTTCTTTTTAGCTCCAGCTAAAAATGGAGGAGGAATAAAGAAGCGTTCCTGCCATTCCTACCATTTCAATTAGTGGGATGTTTTCACTACAATTGTCTTCCCACAATTTCAGTGACACAGCTATCTGCCTAATTTTCTGGCAACAATGCTTAGCCTTCTTCTAGCCTCTAGTTTTGGTATTACCTGGAGGAATCCCATCCAAATATTTAATCAGGCTTAAACATGCTTAATTATAAACAGGTAAAGCCAGCTGGGTGTTACCATCTGTGGAGACCAATGTGTATTATATAAAAACACAGAGTTTTGTTTAATATCTGTCTTCTCCTATCATACAACCCAACATTTATGTTTATGTGTTCAATTTCTGTCTTTCCTCTAAGATCACGGAGTGACTTGCATAAGAGTTTCTCTTCGTTGTATCCTCACAGCAATAACCAGTGAGATAGGCAGGGACTGAAGGAGTATAACTGGTCCAAAATCCCAAGTGAATTTTTTGTAGTAGAGTCTGAACGTGAATCCACTTGAGCCCATTAGTAAATGCATCCATTTTACATCCATACAAAAGAACAATATAAAGCAATCGTCTGAAAATAATTTGGCTGACAATATTGTGTGATGCATTACATCAAAACATTTTTTCTCATCTCTTCCTATAATCCAGTGTTAGTGTTCAGTCTTTACAAGCATTTTTAATTTTAGTTGCTTTTCCCTGTGCAAGGAGCTCTTTGGAAAGGTAATCTTTGTAAGTAAAAGATAATCAAAGACAATCAAATGCACAGAATAGCGCAAAGCACACTCGCTAGAGAGAAGTTCCCTGAAGTCAGGCTCCAGTCCAGCACAAATCTGAAAGCTTGGAAGACGAAACCTCTGGTCCTGGTAACTGACTCAGATTGGATCCTGCACCTGGGAAACGTATATTCAACTTCATTTGTGAAAGATAATCAAGTCTAAAGAAACTATGTTGGCCATTCATGTTCACCAACCCCATAGCAGTAGAACAGTTTTTATTCAGTTATCACAAGGGCCTTTTGTGAAAGACATTTCAGAGGGAAATTGCATACCTTGGCTATTAACTCCACATTAAGGCCCAGTGAATATATGTTTTACTCATGAAAACCTATTTAAAAAACTACATTCTATGACAAGAGCCTACACTGACCATGTAAGATAGCCCCTTTGTTTGCCACAAGAAAGACCCTGCAGAGATGAATGAGCTTTGCTTACAAATTGAATGTCTGCCGAATTCTGGACTAGTTGAGCCTAATATAGAAAGGAAGCAATCAACACATTTATTTGGAAATATATGCCACAAAAATCAGTGCATCTCATTTTTTGATCTAAATGTTTACGATTGGGAGTAATTCCTGGAATAACTAGAGAGATGTTTAATATTTTCTCTCATTCACAACAAGGATACCAAAGTAGTATCACCAGCTGTGTCTTTTTTTTAAACTTACATTGTGGTGCCACACACAGGGTGTAAAGGATGGCGTTTGCATTGTAACAATACAACTCATGTTTTGCTATTTGCTTCCCCCCCCCCCCACCTCCTCTGCCCTGGGGATCCTATAAATGCTCTTCAAATTTGCTTGAAGAAAAACAAGTTTTAGACCTGTCTAGGGACCTCCTTTCAAAGTCCAAATTAGATTGTGTGTGTGTGTGTGTGTGCCTACACAAAATAACCAATATAAATTTTAAAAAAGCATTTTGCACTTTTGATGCTTGGGTAGGGTTACACCAAGCGTCTTCAAGGAGTGATAACTGCAGATTGCTATGAATTGCAATGTACAATGTGGAGCTACATTTCAAGGTTGCAATGCTGCTTTTGTCAATCAGACCCCGTCACCCCAGCCCCCTGCAAATATCTTGTCTTTCAGATTTCTTTTGAAATAGTAACTCTTCTAGGGTTTTATTAAATCAATATATTAGTATTCCTATTATTTCCCATTTGCTTTACTATTTATTCATTATGTTCCATCTCACCATTTTTTTTCCTGAAGGCATAAGGCCAGTCTATCTTCTCAGCACTGGTTAGGTCCAGTCTTATGTATGTTAAGCTCATGGGACCCTACTACCGCAATTTGGAATCAATGATACGCAATGGTTCATGCAATTTTGGGGGGCATTTGATTATATGTACAAACAAATAATTATCCCACTTTCCCTCTGCAGCTTTAGTCAGGATATGGCATCTGCACTTAAGTTTTAGTTCTGAATTAAGCTCTCCTTTCCCCCCTCAATGCTACAGGAATGTTTTTTCTGTTTAGCATGTCTTTATTCTAAAGCTCCTTCAGTTCCTACTGCAGTAGTATAACTCAAATGTCTTGTAGAGTTTGAACTGTAACTTGCCCAAGCAATGAATAATCCAAACGTGAACATTAACATCTAGATTCTATGTTGACTGCGTAGACATGAAAAAGTATGCTGTTAACTCTAATAATAGTATGATCACACATTGATAAATACATCTGTTTTAAGCACGAAATGCTCAGAGATATTTTTAAAAATGCAAGCGTATGCTATTAATCATATCCTTCTAATATCTATCTCTGACCTAATGTTCACAGTGATGTCTGTTATTACACGGTGGAAATGTACCCATTTTGGCTACCTTTACACTACTGATGAATCAAGCATCACCGCAATAAGCAGAGATTGAAATTAAGGAATATACATGCAATTTGGTTCAATTGGCAACCATTAATGCTAATAACCAGCATCTTCACAAGTTACTAGTTCTGAATCATCTGCAAAGAAAACAACATTCATCTACTTTTACACTCCAATGGACGAGGTGGGTCCTCACAGCGGGGCTGCACAGACTTTGCCATCTGGAGAATAAATCGAGTGTGAAGTACAGTATAGCTTGGGACCAGGCTCAGTGGCAGCAGCTCAGCAGTTATTTCATTAGTTCCAAACTTTCAGGGATTAAAGTGATCTCAGTTCTATAGTCAGACAGGATAAGACAGACTGGGAAATAAACAGACCTCGAAGATGAAGCCTCGTAGGCTTATTTATAAAACTATCAAATATAAACACCCCAAAACAAATGCCTTAACTAACAGCACGATCACACAATGTCTGAATTAGCATCCCAAGCAAGAAGTCACACTACTGATCTTGGTATAGACACGTCCTCCCCTTTCAAATCAGAGAAGCGGGCACAGAACTGGAAAACGAAAAGAAAAACAGTATGCCAGTAACAATATCTTTATTGATCATATTTCCTAGATGTGGGGGAGAAAAAAAAGATTCATTTTTTTTCCCAGCCTTGAGGTAGATTTGCCAAACACACCAGGTTGCAAGGATAAAAACCATTATGGTAAATATATTCTTTTTTTATTGGACCGGCAATAATGGTGATAGTAGTTCTTTGTTAGTACTGGTGGGAGTTGACCATCCACACTGTAGTCCAAATGCTGGCAGACTCCTCCCCCCCCATCCCTTTTTCTTGCTATTGCCATAGGGTGGGGGGAAGGAGGGGGAAAAAAATCATTGTTGTATGACATGCGGCTTTTGCAGAGGTAAATGCCAGTAAACGTCAGAAAGTAATGGGCAAATTAATGGTGCTAAATATAACAAAGAGGCATAGATCAGAATCGAGCTTTGTTCGGGTATGTGAGCTGGAATGGCTGTGCAAAGCAGCACCCCAAGAAGACTGTTTAATTACAGTACCTTTCAGTGCATGAAATGTTAAAAAATCTGATCTGGTATACTGGCAAGCAGATTGTAGCTTCTGCCTGATAGTTAAGGGTAACTCCATATATTTCAGATGGCAGTGGAAAATTAATTACTGTAGTCGCAGCTAGAGTTAGCTGTTTTGTGACAGGACTGACATGATAAAACATGCAATTATGATTTAATGTTAGCCCCTGTAGTGGTTTGTTTATTCAGCCTGACACTGCTAAGGCTTTTGTCTCTTGTCTATACCAAGAGTCACCATACTCTGGATTTCAGCTTTTCTTTGTCAAAAGCAACCTACATATTTCTAAGGAGGCCATTAGTCCTGCAGGATTAGTTGGTGCCAAGAGCAAAACTTATTTAACAAGCTGATGCCCCTTCTCTAGAAATGCCATGTCTAAACAGCCTGGTCATTTTCTTTTCCATTTCCCTGCTGAGAATGCGACTGGGACAAATAATCACATTACTGTTGTTGTTTTTTAAAGCAAAAGGGATAGGTGGGTGAAGGCAAATAATGAGAACAATTTAGCTACCACTTTTGTTTAAAAAAAAGCATTTTGAAATCTAGTTTGTAATAGCTCTTTCCTATTCTCCAAAGCTAAGAAACATATTAAGGAAGCAATCAGAACTGAATCTGGAGATCCTGCCCCAAATAAAATAAATGATGTATTTATTGCATGAATAACCCCACTTTTCCAGCAATGAATAGAAAGGCAGGATTATCCATTCCTTTTGTTAGATTACTCCTCCTTTTTTAACAAATGAAAAACAGACATCAACCCTGCATTTCATCCAAAGCTAGATATGCAACATTTGTAAACATGGAAGGATTTAAGGAAACCTTCCACATTCCAATTAAAACAACCCATCTTATTTCTCTCATATTTAAATTATACTTGTCCAATTAATTAAAAAAACTCAAGAGAGCGAGCCCGAAAGGGCAGCCTGATGATGACGGATGGGATTCTGTCGAAACGTCGCGCAAAAAACCGCCGTTCTTACGGCGATAGAAACCGCCAACTTTACACGGGAGAAAACCCGAAAAGAACCCAAGATATACATATGTATATGTGTATATCTCTCTGTGTGTGTACACACATACATACATACATACATACATGCATGCATACATACATACATGCACACACACACACACACACACACATATATATATTTCGTGTCAACGTCTCTGACTTCATTTGGACGCCTGCTGCACAATTCCCTGACAATTTGTTAAAATTTTATTTCCTGATTAAATTAAATTATAACTAAATACAGATCAGTCCTGCTTTGATCTCCTGATCTAGGATTCTGGAACGGAATAGGTCAACCCCTCAAACAACTCCCTTTCTGGTGTATTTTGAATGAAAGCTAGTAGCTCAATCTCCAAAGGGAGCGCTTATGTTGTGACGGGAGTGAGCTGACTCACTTAAAGCCCCTTTCATCCTCCATCATTGCTCAGGGGACACAACATGGTGTTTTAATCCCTCTCAGTCGAGAGAATTGTTTCCATCTCTCCCACTGTGGGTTGTTTCCGTTGGAATTCGGTTTCTTCGTTTGTTTGGGTGAGAGGCAGAAAAATGCCCTCAATTGCCTTCATTTGTCATCACGGTCCTGAGACAATGGGACCAATTGTTTCACTAAGTGCATCTCTGTTTGGGTGTGCAGACGGATGGGTGTGTGTGTGTGTGTTCCCTTCTCGTGGGAAAGTAAATGGAGAGGTAATGGTGCCGAAGAAAGTGACAAAGAGTAAACAAAGATGGCAACGTCAGAAGATCAGCTGGTTCCGGTGAATCACCCATTCATTTGGAGAAGTCGATAAGAAGAAACCCAAACAATGACTAAGGAGAAACACAGAACCTAGAATAATAGGCTTGGAAGAGACCTTAGAAGTCTTCTAGTCCAAGTCGCTGCTCGAGCTGGAGAATCCTAGACAAATGGTGGTCCAGTCTCTTCTTGAAAACTTCCATTGATGAAGCACCTACAACTTCTGGAGACAAGTCGTTCCACGGCTTAACTGTTCTCACTGTCAGGAAATCTCTCCTTAATTCTAGGTGGGACCCTCTCCTCGATAGGTTTCCATCCGTTGCTTCTTGTCCTGCCTTCGGAGAATAGGTTGACCCCCCTTTTCTTTGTGGCATCCCCTTAAATATTGAAACACTTCCATCAAGTCACCTCTAGTTCTTGTCTTCAGTAGAACATAGGATCCTAGGGCTGGAAGGGACCTCAGAGGTCTTCTAGTCCAACACTCTTCTAAAGGGAGGAGACTTTATACTATCCCAGTCAAATGGTTGTCCAGTCTCTCTTTATGAAAACCTCCAAGGATGAAGAGGTGGCAAATCATCAAAAATTAGCTTCTAGTAGAAAAAACTGTCGGTAGGTGGCTAACCTTATCTGGGCTTGGAAGCTAAGAAGAATCAGGTCCAATTAATCCTTGGATGAGAGACCACCAGGAAGTTTGGGAGTTGAAAAAAAAATATAATCCAGGTAGTTGCAAAGCAATTCCCTAAACTTGCAAGAAACCACAGGGCCTTGTCCAAGGCATCACATGTTCTTCAGTGAAGACTTTGTCCGCATTATTAGAAAAGCTGTAGAGATCGTGCTACCTTTTCTGACAGGCCAAGGATGCAGACTTCTCCATCAGAAGAATAATTCGGGATTCCAGTTCCAGCCAGGGTTACACCAGAATAAATAAAAATGAAATCCAGACAGCTGTGAGAAAAGGAGAATTATTAATTCCCCAAAGCTAAGAGTTTTGCCTTTAGGGGCAGCTGCAGAGAAACGGGGTACAGAGACACATGGCGATGATAGGGTGATATTTGAGGAGTGTTGGTATGTGTAGGTACATATCATCTATGAGCCACGGTGGCGCAGTGGTTAGAGTGCAGTACTGCAGGCTACTTCTGCTGCCTGCCGGCTGCCTGCAATTT